>JAANDG010000007.1:600000-751557 GCA_036852015.1 Pelodera strongyloides
TCAGATCTTTAAAGCAAATACCGGCCGGTTTTTGAAACGCATCGTGTACAACTGAATTCTTACGTATTTATGCTAATTTGCTCGATTTTTGCTCGATTTTTTATTCTAATTCATGCTCATTTGCATAGGCTGCACAAGAATGCTGGTGTACTCGATTTGTTTCAAAACCCGGCCGGTATTTCGCTTTAAGATTTTACCATTGCGCGGAACATACTGAAAATGTGAGTTTCCTCAAAGATACAAGTTGCTTTGTGTTCCTAATCCGAACTTCGTAATCTTTTATGAAATGCGCGCCAGTTTTCAGGATAACTTTTCAGGAGAGGTACATAGGAAATGGGTGACTACTCGGATACTGTTCACTGGCATATCCATTTGGTGACCAACTCGTGACCAAGTTTCATCGAAAACCGTCAGCAGCTGGTCACCAAATGGTCACCAACTAGTCGCGAACCAGTCACCACATGGTTTTTTCGGTGAAAACCGATGGGCCAATGACAGTTTTTCTGTGATTGTTTCGTTTTCCTATGTAATTTTCAGGATGATGCCAATTACCATATATGTGGACTTCTCGCGGCCGGGAGTTTCAAATTGGGTTACCAAGAGCCATACTTCGCCAAGCAATGCCGAACACCAAGCAATCACGTGCTAGAAGACTTTCTCCCTCATCAGATCCCATAAACACAATGTCATTGTTGTTGGATGTCACTTTACATGTAAAAAACCTGTCATAATGTGTTTGTGTCTCTGTCTTTCTGATAAATCGCATCTAATAATTTATTGGTACTGAAAGGAAAATATAAAGAAAAAAGCATACACTTTTGTAAAAACCAAACATTTACCCTAATTGTAAGATGAAGTGACTTACGACTTACGACACATATAAATACTATTAAAGGATCGCAGTCACTACAAATTCGTATTTTTTATTCGCTTTTCATTAAATATTCAAATACCAGCCGTTCGAAGAGCCCTACGGGCTCTTCTCCGACTGGAGGAATCGGACATCGGCCGATTGTTTCCCTATTTAAAAAAAGAATTGCTACAATTTAAAAAGTTAAAGCGAAATGCTAGCCTCTCTGGAAAATTTGCATATGATAAGCAAATCCTATGTATCATATGCTAATTTTGTACGATTTGTATGTAGGGCAGAGGATTATCCTTGTGATAAGCTAGCATAGCTCAAGAGGTAGTGCGTTGGACTATGAATCGAGAGGTTGTGCGCTGCTGTGGGTTCGAATCGCGCCAGCGGCAAAGATTTTGTATGCTCTTTGACAAGAGAAAATATTCTTTATGAAAAGATTTCGTTTCGTGCATACAAACAAAAGACCAAGTAAACTCTTCTCCTTTATATAATAAGATGTGAAGAAAACTACGATTCCAGCACCAAAGTACGCAAAACGAATGTCTTGTTATTGGTGTTGTGCCTGCACGGGAGCCTCGTGTGGGGCATAAACTGCAGTTTTATAAATGAACGTCCATAAACAGCTCGCTTTTCCTTGCTTTTACACCGCGTAAATCGTATAACTTTCCCTTTATGTATGCCATGCCATCTCCAGATAGATGAACGCAATTAAGTGCGGTAGATAATAACCTATTCCTAGCCCACCTATCGGAGCTAGATAAATATACACGTAAAAAGCAAATCGGAATGTGATACGATAGTGAAATGTTGCACTTCAGCGTGATGGGCATCATGTCTATGGCAGCTAATATAATACTACGTCCAGGAGTCTGCGGTGCATCTGTGAACCTGCCCTTGGCATACACGGTACTATTTAACTCCAAATTATCTTGGTTTACATTCTAGAAAACATATTATCTAGGGAAGCTTTACCCTAAAAGACTTTCATAGACGTTTACAAAAGAGCATTATGAAGCTGCTTTTGCTTTGTAGCTTCAAACAATGTAACAGAGTATCGATCTAAGATGTTGCTAGGTTCGTATTCAGAAAAAAATATATCGTTACGCATTTTATGTTCGTAGAATACTAACCATCAATAATAATTCCATAATAATACCCTGATGTTTGTTACGTCTTCTAAACGTGTGTTCGACAAAGCTTTGTACATACTGAAATAATATAAGTAAGCCACGCTGCAGACCCCAATTTAGCTTCCCTAAATTCGTTTTTCGTAAGAAAAGTTTCAACTTTCAGGATGATGTTCCGAGCCGATCGGATCTCGCTGAAAAAACCTATTCCTCAGATCCATATCGCGACTAAAAAACTGAATTTTCCACAGAAATACACACCATTGCTTCCAAATTTTTGCACCGATTGGGCTTTCACACTGTACATTTAATTATATATTTTATTTTAATTCAACTGAGAAGTTTCTACTTTTTCCAGTTGTCCTGATGGCATTTGCGAAGATGTGGTTTTTAGCGCTGCCCCACGAAATGTAGTTTGACAAGGAGAATGCTAAATGACAAGAATAACTGACCATATTCTAAAGGTTCAAAAGCAATTGCAATTGACCAGTCTTTGTAATAAAAGTACCAATTCTTAGATGAAATTCAACAAGATCCGATGTGATACACCATGTTGCTTTTGGTGGCGAAGCAAGTGGTTTATTGTCGTGGTGGCGTGGTTGGCGTGTGGGTTTTTTTCGTCTTATAATTAGCGTCACTAAGGTAGTATGTATGCATCACCAAGTGGGCCTGTCCGTGAACCCATTTGTCGACGGTTTACGCTTCTTTTTGAGAGCTGAAACAAACTATTTGGTGACCACTTGGTAACCTTGTTGTGATCAAGTTTTCTAAGTAACCGTCGTCAACTGGTGTACTGTAACGTCACGTCAACCTTAATGTATCTAACTATTTCGTCTTTGGATTTTCTTATTCTTTCACTTTCAGTCACTTGCATTGAAAAATACCGCTCAGTGCGGCCATCTTTCCCTCATTGGGGCAGGATACGACGACTTGTACAGAATGTGGACTATTATGCTGAAATGGTGGGCAAGATACATAATGTTCGTGTTGTATTCGCTGTGAAGTAGTTACGTTCATACCCGAATATGTTTCATGCACCGTTTGAAGTCTAGAAGCCATTTAGGAAAGACGGGCACGTGGTCTTATGAAACGATTTGGTTCTATTCTGAGCCGGATATTCATGCTTTTAAAAGAAAAGGCCACAGAAATTTATACAGCATATGTTTCACAACCAACGTGCCATACCGCTTTAACAAGTTGACTTGATCTTTTTACAGATTCCGCTGGAGTATATTCAAGACAATCCAGATTTCAACATTTTCGCTGAGCGTCTAAAGACAATGCAAGGAGCTCCATATGTAGTGTTTGTGAGTAAATTTTTCTTATTAAAATATTAATCAAATATGAAATTTATCTGGTTGATCAATGGGTGAATACTTAAAGGACATATATGCTGAAACAGCATAGTTATTTTAATTACCTGTTGCACTACGCACTACGCAGTCCACTATAACGCTAAACCGTGAATATGTGAGTGCCGCCCCGTTGGTGTGCGCGCGATGGTTCTGACGGTGTGCGGCGAAGAAAAAACTGTTCGCCATATTCCAATGGCTACCACTTTTCCTCGTCCCGCGTTCGCCATACATTCGCTGGGCACCACCCAGGTTTCATCAGTATACAGTAACTGTACACTGCCGTAATCCATAGTTTTCTACGTTCAATGACACTTCTTTTAGTTCGATATGTCCAACATTGATGTGTTGCTCAATCACATTTGCAATGTCAAATTCATGCCCGGAGTGCTGCCTCGGCTCGCTGCCGTTGCATTCGAACCTGAGGCCGAGAGGATGTTAAATAGAAAGTACCCCAATATACCTACAGTAACCATCGACTATACACCCGTCAAGGTAATTTCTATTAGTTAATAAAAAAATAAAAAAAATCATAATAAGACTTGTTGTTAGAACAGAAGGATATCTATGAAGAAAATCAGAAATTTAAAGGAAAAATATGAAAAAGTAAAGAAGTACCCGGCTTAATCAAGAGCCTGTTTCGACCTAATAATAAGCAAAATGTTCATAATACTACAAGTAGGTTTAATTGCCCATTGGGAGTTGTCCGTGAGATTCACACTCACCTAGCGTATCTCAAAATCTAGCTTTCGCTTGTTTTCTCTCTTCAAAGTACTTGCTAGCCCGCTAACGGAACGTCGCTTGTGCGCTCGCTTTCCTCAGTGGTCACTCACTCAGTTTGTGAATGTTGCCAATGCCAAAATCTAGAAGTGGCTTTAAACTTGAAATTTTTAGAGGGAAATCCCACCGGACCTCGAGAACAAGAAATACCTAACATATCAACTGATTCTGATGCTACGGGCGCGCGTCGCTTCCGCCCTCGCATACAGAGGAATTGACTTCTGGGCAATGCAACAGGTAGGACTATTGGTTGCGACGACAGTGGTAGTATGAACAAACGTTGGGAGTATTCTCCCAGCCTCCCTCAGGGAGGTAAGGAAGAGAACCAGCTACGCGCAGAGACAAATTCTCTCAAGTCGGAATGCTCCCAATGTTCTTGCGGTCACAGATATGTTAGATATGTATCAATATAAAATCTATCATTCCTGCAGCGTGACTATGACGTGTGACCAGCTTGAAAATGCTACGCCGCAACGAAGGGATGTACTTCGCCAGCGAAGGTTTCCTCTGATTGTGAGAGATGTTTCCGTCGGAACCTTGTTAACGTGGCCGCCACCTAAAAGGGCCCGGTACAGATTGCATGATACGATATCAGAAAGCTAAAAAAATTCTTAGTTTTTAGGATACAATCTGGACAGATAACTTTTCTACTTACCGCATTGAAGAACGATATGACGAGAACCATCTCATATTCGATACAGTTGGAAATGACAAGGTGAAATAAAGCATTTATGTATATACCCCCTAGAGTCCTTATGGTATCTCGGAATCATGAAATCATGAAGCTGTCCATCTGTAACAAATAAAACAAACGGTCCATAATTTTGAGTAAACTGATGTTATAGTAACGAGTAACGACTACAAGGGCTCGACAATTCTTGGAAAATTCTTATCGATGATTGTCAGATAACAATCAATACTGTTTGCAGTTCCACATCTACAATAACATGAAGGGTTGGATCTGTGGATCGACGTTCTTTGTGCGTGCTTCGCCACTTACAGCCGAGTTCTTCAATAAGGTATGGCTTAGTTTTTATTCTATTACATATATCATATATTACTTATTTATTTTGATTAAGAACTTACGGGAAGCTACATTCTATAGGTTGTCACAATTAGTTTACATATTATGTAGTCTTACTTACATAATTAATATCAATTTTTCAGGTCGCATTGTTAATGAGGCGTCGGCAGTCCCCGGATTCATCTATAATGACCTATTTGTGCAACGCTCCGCACTACAAATGCTTGAAGTTGCCTAGATGGTAAGTTATGGACTTTGATCTTTTTGATTTTTGCATCAAGTAATATTTATTTTCCTGAGGCGCGAAAATTACTATATTTAGGCTAATCTCAAACTCGAACTTCTTCATGGGAAATCGCAAACCGATGTCACAGCTTATACAGGTAGCAAGCCTTCAGGACATAGCTTCAGTTTACTTTACTGTATTTTTGTTGAATTTGACACAGCGTGATTTTCAGAATAGTGCAGCCTCTACACGCCTGTTCTCTAGAAAAGTTCGCTGAAATGTTTCAATGTCGAACTCCGTGGTACTGTATTAAGAATCCAGTTTCTTTAGTTCGGTAATATGCTAAGATCTAGTTGAGTTCTATTTGCCTTTTCTTTCAGGTCGATCACTCATCGCCACTACCCAAAATGGATCTTTTCCGTAAATGGAATCTGGACTTCACTTTAGGAAACGGAGAATGCAACGCAACAGCCGTCGTGCACGTGAAGTATGTATTATTTATAACCTGACCTGAAATCTAAAAGGTGTGCCGCGCGCCCTGCGCACTCTTTTGTGCGAGCGACCTCTCCTGAGTGATGGTACCTCTTTTTACCGTCAATATGTACCTAAAGTTTCCAGTTGTCAGGTACGGCAATTGATAAGAAATTGAAAGTTTTTTCAGGGACGCGGTAATCGAAGCCCTGCCAGAGGTTCGCGAACAAGAAACAGAGGACTTGACTCCAGTATATAAGAAACTGTACTTGGCACTTCATGAGTTCATTGGATTCGATCCATTTTACACACGAAGATTCCTACGAGTTCACGAAACACTCGTCTAATAAAATATATTCTCATGGTTTGCTCATGCTATTCTGAATGATTTCAAATGTATACCAGCCAGCAGAGTGGTCAGAGCTTTTTTAATAAATAAATCTTTATTGGTCGATTAGTTTGAGAACTCCTTTGTGCGCCGCTGATTCGTGATGCTTCTCTTTCTCTCACCTACTAATGTTAGGCTCGGAGCATACTCCCAGCGTTCGCTCATAAGGCCACAGGTAGCTCGTGGCTCGTGGGTGGTATTTTTCACACATAAAGTGGTTGATAACAAACACGGGATATCTGAATTCTTCTTCTTGCAAGTGATGTGCAAAAAGCCTTTGTAATGCCCTATATTGCATTCATGCGCGTGCAGGCATTGTCCTAAATTAGTAGATGAACGCTTTTTCGGTACTGAACGCAATAAATTATTCATAGTTTCAAATTTTTATTCAAAATATGTCAATTTTAGCGTGTCATATGCTAATTTTGTCTTCTGAAATCGAAATAAAGACGGTCCTGGAGCGAAAATTTTGTAAATTATGATTGGATACTGTAGTTGTCACTCCACTATTTGGAGCAGCCGATTTTTTTTTTCGTTTCGCAGGTTCCGGTTTTCAAATAAACGTATTTTGCTTCTTGTTTATGTATTGTTGCTTTGGTTATTTCATTCTCTATGCTGAAGAGCATCTTTTAAAGAGTTTCCCATATAAAACACCCGTGGCCGTATGCACGAGCAGGGAGATATACTAATAATTTGTCTCTTCATGTTGATGATTCGTCTGATCCGTATCCGTTTCTTTTTCTCAGCTGCACCGGGAGGTTGGGAGCAGTGTTCGTGCATACGATCACCGAGGTTACTCTTGTTCGAGGCACTACGAGGGTTGTTTAAGTCTAACCGTTTTTGTGCGGCTTCCTCTCTTTGAAAACCTTTATTTCCAACAATTAGTGGCGTTTATATTGTAATTAGCAATGTCGGTTGAGAACTACAGCCAGTGCCAACACCAACACCTCATTTTCAGAGTATTTCTTCTGCCGAGTTATTGTTGTACTCCAGCGCTCCTTTTTTTACATACCTGGTCTACTGCACTATGTTCGTGCCTCAAATTCGTGAAGAAATCATCTAGTGCTAACATTTGTTTGCCTTCAGATGGCCCAACTTGCGGTTCGCACTGTCGTTGCAAGCCTCACCAAGCGTGCCCCGGTCGCCGCTTTGGCTGGCAGAAGAGGACTCGCCACCGAGGTATTTTTTGATATATTTTAAGGGAATATGTAGGCACTCAAAATGAGCAAAACAACTGCGAAACTAGAGTTTCCACACCAGACATGAATTTAAGTGAAATATGTAAATTCGAATATTCTGATTTGCATGCAAATATGTCGCTGTTACATGCTATATGCCGTTGTATGCACACATATGCTAAATTTTTGCTCCATCAGAACTGCCGTGTAAGCCAGGGTGTCAGTAAACGCGTATTACTATGGAAAAGGTGAACTTTGAAAATTTTTTTTTTTTTTTTTTGGTTAACAATTTGTTGTTGTTTCCTTAATGAGGAATACACATTCTATTAATACAGCTTAACTTCAAAAAAGGGCATACATATTCCCTTTAATCCATAAGGGCGCGTTCGGGATGAAGAATTCCGAACAAAAAACGTTTCAAAAGTAGTTCGGGATGGCCGGTCGGAAATGTAAATCTTTTCCACAGTACACATAGCCCGTGGGCACAGAGGCCACTTATATTTATATATATGCAGAAATATTTGGAGCCAATATGAATGCCTCTGTGCCCACGGGCTATATGTACTGTAGAAAAGATTTACATTTCGGACCGGCCATCCCGAACTACTTTTGAAACGTTTTTTGTTCGGGATTCGGCATCCCGAACTCGCCCTAAATTAAACCCATAATAAATTGGTCGCGTTACTGTGCTTAAAACTACTACTTATTTATTTGCCTATGATCATTCTACTTCATTAAATGTTGATAACTGTTTTACAAATTAATGTGCGTCTATGCGTATCTACTTTATAATTGATTGTTGATCTCCTTTTTTTACTGAAAACGTTTATGTACATGTGATCGGGATGTATGCCTTGACTTCAGCGTTTTTCGCCTTGGTGATTTTATAAATCGTGCTTTATTTGGCTGATGAGAGGCTATGTAAAAGTAGGCAGTAGGCAGTTTAGTACAGGTTTCGGTTTCGTCCAAGTACTTATGACTGCAGTGGTAGCTTTTTCGAGATTACAATGAATTAATTAAAAACATTGACTCTGATAATCTTACAATGTAATAACTTTTTTCAGGCCTCTCCTGAAGACTACGGACACTATCCGGACCCTCTGGAGCACGCCACCGGACGTGAAAAGAAGATGCTCCTCGCTCGTCTGGCTGGGGATGACGTATGTATTTTAATCGTCTTATTTCAATTTAATTAACTTTTTAAGACGCATCAGAGATTTGTGTTATTCAAATTACAAATTTACAATAGCGTGTGCCAATTCGGAGTTGATTTGTTCATACAAGCTTTGTGGAAACGTTGTAGAATACGTAACGTTGAAAGTTGTCTCGAAAAGCGGAAGTTGAAGCGTAATCTCGTTACAAAACAGTTTCGGTTGCGTTGTATACGGCGTCACCCCGCGTTCAGATATGTTTCATATTCAGCATTCAGCACATGAATATCACTTTGTTCAGACGTTCTGTAATATGGTCACACGTAAGATAGATATAGTTTTAAAGCAGTATATCAGCTTATTTTTGCAATTTAAGTTGTACAACCTCATTCTTACGTTTTGTGTGCAAAGAGTGAGCGATTTTCTATAGTTATTTGCTTCATGTTGTCCAAATACATTTCAAAATCATGATGTTGTATTGCTTTAAAACATGTAAAATCCAATGGATCCTTTTTCACGGTGGATCAGGCCTTGAGCTATTTATCCATCTTTTTTAGAGATACGAGCCTAAAGTCTACTACAGAGCTGAGGCCACCACCAAGGAGAGACCCAACTTGGTCCCATCTCATTTCGATGAGAGAGTCATTGGATGCATGTGTATGTTTTAACGTTTCTTTTGTGGTAAAAAAATGCGGATATAGGAGTATCATGAAAATTCGTTTCTATTGAAAAAGACTGCAGACAGCAGCTTATTTTTATGTAAGTTATTTGACATAGCGTTAGAAGGGTTTTATGCAAACTTTCATAGATCATGTAGATGCGGTTTATGAAACTCATAGTATACAGTGGAATATTTCTCCTAGATCACATTGAGCACTCAATACCTTCTCATTTTTTTACGGAGTAAATGTGTATTTTTAGGCGAGCCCGACTCCGGACACGTCAACTTCATGGCTATTCGTAAGGGAACCCCCAAGAGATGCGAATGCGGACACTGGTTCAAGGCTATTGATGCCGATCCCGAGTCTATCTAAATATTCTGTACGATTGCTAGACTTTCGCCGTGGTCCTCCACATAGATAAATTGTTTATATATGAAACAAAGTAATTGAATAATAAACAAAAACAGTTCGTCTTTAATTCCATATTTTTCTAGTATGAATAGTGTTGTTGATAGTTTTTACGATAAACAATTTGAGGCGTGTTGTACAATTTATTAACAAAACAATTGAAATTCAACAAATGAAGAAGGCCTAATTCTAGCTACGTCTACTATTGATTCATACAATCTCATAATTAAATATGCTATGCTACGTCATACTCTTAATGTACAAGGATGGTATAGGAGATCATAACACATTCTCCGGATTGTTAAAAAAAGTAATTAATTTATTTGAATAACTCGCTCACTAGATTTAAAATATCAGACGGTCGTTCTTGAATTTGAATGAACCAAGGGAATACGAAGAACATAGTAAATCCTAATCCTTTATGGCATTTTTGTACAATGCAGAGTAAATGCCCGTGCGTCCTAGCATTCTCGCATGCTGCCACGCTGGAAGATTCCTCTTGTTCTCATTGAAGTGTGGATCCAACCATTTTGAAGCCTGAAATGAGCAGGATAACATAGTTATTTAGGACCTGCAAACAGTTTTGGCTCTAGACCACTTTCAAATGATGCATACTCCCGTATTTTAAAGCAGTATTGTACCTACTTTGGGATACTAGCTTCCTATGTACCCTATGCAAATTTTTGGTGCCCGTCCGAGGTTCCGGCACCAAATTAACTAGGACACATAGGATATTTGTACCATACGCAAATTTCACAAAGTAGGTACAATACGGCTAATACTAGAAAGAGGATGTTTCAGATGCTGCATATTTACCATGCTGATCGCTACAGTAGGTGGTTGGTGATTCGCCCTCAACTACGAACGTCTTACAATAATAGCATAAGCTATTGTGCAATATGTTGATCATATACCTGGTAGTCGTCCAACTGTGCTCTTTGTAACCGCTGTTCCAACAATTCCTGCTCGACGTCTTTGGGATCACGGTACATATCCATGTAGCTAAAAGAAACAAGAGAAAATGATAAGATTTTACAACAAATCCATCCACTGACTACTTCCGCAAAGAAATAAAACATTGAATACATGCGTTACATTAATATTTCGTTTTGTTTGTTTCCATATTTGTAGTTGTACGAGAGCCGAGAGCTGGTTGATTTTTAGACTCGCATCGACAAAACATTTCATTTCAATTTCAACTCAAAACAAAACTCACAGATCAAACGGCATCGGTTGTCGGGGGAATTCCTTTTGTTCTGGTTTCTGAGCCTCCTTATATTCATACTCATAAATAGGGGAAGTCATTCCTGTAAAGAGAAACAGCCATTACTGAGTTTACTGCCAATTGCCGAGATGACCCAGTGCCAGTGCCCAGCCATGGCCACTGCCAACTTCCAGTGCCCAGATAAAGAAGCACAAGGAGTGTTGTCAAAGTGTAGCCACTTTTTATAGTAGATTGAAAATCATGAAGTACATCAAAAAGTCCGGAAAACAATTAAGAGAACTTATAACATTTGTATTTGTTGCAAATTATTCGAGAACCAGATAACAGTTATCTTACCAAGGGTATGGAAGGCTTCCTTGACCGAGATATCATACGTCGTCTGGAAGAAAGAAAGTGCCGAGGGTGTAATTTGCTCCTCACAACTCTTGTAGAACTTTGAAATTTCGAATACTCGGCCATCAAGAGAGCTGAAAACCCTTAGAAGATAAAAGAAAGTACAACTCACCAAACGCTGAGTGAAAATAAACATTGTGAAACATAATGCATACCCATGCACACAAATGATGGGCGTCAGTTAAAGGTTCATAAAAAAGTCTACAAACTGTAAGAAAAAAACATAAGCTACATACCTCTTCAAATTGAAATCGTACTCCAATGGCGTGTCGTGTCTGAACAAAATGAAAGCCACTCGATGGTAACCGGTACCCTTGAAGGGCAAGGGCTGAATGTACGGTAGCACCTGAAAAGATGAAACTGTTTCGTAGCTCGCTCAGTGTACAAATCTCGTCGGGAAATCCAGAGCTGATTCCCGAAATTCTATATATGATACGTCTCATGCTTCATATTCTAATCGGTGGTACTGCTGTTAGCCCTGCGCTTACGCAAAAGGCTAACTTGAAAACTTGGACATTTACGGACGGACGACGGACTTTGTACCCTGTAACTTGGAAGCTGATATGATTCACAAAGTTGAGCTACCACATCAACAATCGTCGATTACGAAAACGTAATAATAATCATTATTATTCTAACACAGGGCACCAGCACCAGTCAGACAATATGATAGTACCTTAAACCAACACAATAAGCAGAAAATACAGTACTCACTTCAGTCCCAGCATTCACAGTTTCACCATCCGGAATGTCCTTAACAAGCCAATGCAGCACTTGACCATTCTTTTCAAACGGATTCCCATCCAAATTAGCCATTACAAGCGTTTGATAGCCGCCCTTGTTCAAATTCTCAATAATAACCTGAAATGCAGACGATGGATGAGTGAAATTAGAAAAATAATGGAATTGTATATAAACCAAACTCCTGTTAGATCGATAAACACAGGACTCTGTCAACTGTACAGGAGAGTTCCCTCTATCCGAATGACCGTGGCCGCTTTTGTGGGACCAATTTCTCTGTTTATTTAGCAACATAGTTTCTTTAATGTCTCCCATGGGATCTACATATCTATACACAGTTGGTGTATGGTCTATACACAGTATGGGATCTACATTGGTCCCATGGGATCTACATTGGTCTATACACAGTTGGTGGATTCTCTCAGGTTATTTATAGGACTCCCGCTAGGAAAGGGCGTGCAACACTCATATAAAGTTATAAAGTTCACTTGCCATATCAAAGCTGCAACAACCCGCGAAAAGAACGTTAGCAAATAAACAAAAACTAGTCCGTTTTAACGCTCACCGTCGGTTTGTCATTGGTAACCGACGCTTCCAACACATTTCCATGGTACACAGGAGAGTTGCCGAAGTCAATTTCGAGATTTTGAACATTGTGGAAGAAAACACCCTCACCAAAGAGGTGGTCGAAAATCTAGATAATCATATTCAGGAAAGTGATTAGTGAAACAAGTTAGTTACCTAAATAAGCCGGTAGTGAGTAGTCGGAGTAAGAAAAAAATCACTCTGCCTACCATGTAATGATGAAAGACTGAGAGATCCTTGGAGACTGCTGCATCAATGTCAATGAGCACTGAACAAAATATATTGAAAGATAGCGAAACAAACGGTGTCGGGGAAAGGCAAGGACAGGAAAGCTTTACACACCGCCTGCGTGCTTCGATTAATGCTATACAATACATATGGGGTTTCCATGTTTGCGATTCGCACCTGCGAAAATATCAAACCGCTGTCCATGTTTGAGTCGATGTAAATGACAGGGTCCCGCAGCGATTTTGGATTTAGTATGGATCTATTTCAAAATAGTACGGAGATCTAGTATGGATCTGATACACTTTCGCTGCAGGACCATGTCAAACGTGCGATTCGCATGGGTTACGGTAGGCAGTTGACATGCATGTAAAATGACTTGAACATGGACAGCGGTTTGACATTTTCGCAGGTGCGAATCGCATACATGGAAACCCCAATAGTGCAGGCTATAATTTCCATGCGTAATTTCGGAGATGGTCGCTTAGTTGAGAGTCGAACCGTAAATTACCACTGATACGTTTCACCCAAATCTATATATTTGCATTTGCCTCCGGAGATGGTCAAAACCAATCTGGAGATGGTTGATGCGTAATTTTACGCATAGATTTATAGCCTGACATAGTGTACTAACTATACTCACACTCCTGTTTGCGAGACTTCCTCTCCAGGACTGCACGCTCCTCAGAAGTCTTCTCAACCTCCACAACAGATGCACGTTGCGCGAATCCAATGTTAATTCGACTACTGTTTTCTGAAGAAAGTGGCTTTAGTTAAAATAAAGTTAAATATTTTAGCATTCAGTTTTAACATCTCATCCTCTCACGCACACCTCAGAGAACATGTAATATATTCCAAAAAAAGATAACCTTGAAGTTCATCATCCAAGATCTCGGACAATGGCTTAGTGAACCGGGCTGGATCTATCGTATGCAAAGTCGGGTACGTCACCGGTTTATCGATCCTTGCCTTGTACCACTTGTCGATTTCGTAGAACCTAAAGAGATTACGGACCGGTAAAAAAATACAAAGGCACAAAGGCGGTCATTTTTTTTAGGAAACATAATTATTTTTCCACTGGATATATACCTGTTTGGGTAGAAAGCTGCTGGTCCTGCCCAAGCTACCATACGAGGCCGCATGGGGCGGTTGATCTAAAATACACAAATGCTTTACGTTTACAATGACGTAAACAGTGTACCTACAAAACCAGGGCGACTTAAGACAATAAGGTTTCTCATAAACAATTGGAGCCCTGGATGTATTTACTTTATTCAGTAGAATCCGACGTCAACGCTTACCTTGGGTAGCTTCGGATGCCGGTGTTTTTTTGGGACCAGCCGTGCATAAGCCGACGCACTCATTGTTCACCTGAAAATACGAAACAAAGGTTAACAGATGGTTTATAGATTCAAGAAAAAAACAAAACACGACAAGTTTACAATAACACAACGGGTGGGTCATCTGAGAAGAACCAAGGTTATCACGAATTTAAGCTGCCAAATGTGACCAATTTGGAATTCGCTTTGGACATACTGGGTCCCAGTGACCCCTAGGGCCCATATGAACCACTTTTTCGGACTCAGCGCAGTTGAATACATTCGAATAAAGCAAAAACTGGAAGATTTTGGAAAAATACGGTTGGGAACCGGGACTCTTGCATGCAATAGAACCGTTGAATAAAGTTCGGCCACGATCTAGTGTACGGTAAATACTGTTACATGCATGCACCGTGCATAATGTGGACGGGAAAGCGGCGTTCCGGTTTGCGCACTTGACGGGAAAAGTTTCGGAGGCGCGCGCGCTAAATAAAGTTGACGGCTAGATTCCCGGCCACGTTCCCGTCGGAGTTTGCTTCGTTTTTGTAGTCAGGCGCGCCACTCTGTCTCTACTCTACTGCTTTTCTTCATCTTTCTTTTTTGTTGAATTCTATTTTAAAGATGGGAAAAGTTTCAAGAATTCCGGAAAACGTTGGTTCAAGTTGAAAACGCAAGGAAGTTTAGAGATGAGCCAAAAAGAGAGACCTCATGCTGAATATCCTGCTTTTCGGCAGTATACAAATGTTCCATCTTGAACCGTACTTTTCCGGAATCTTCTTTCTTTTCCCAGCTCGAATGCGCCTTTATTATTCGTAGTGGCCTTTTGAAAATAGTACCTCTCAGTGGCAGTCGAACGTGTACTGATTATTGCTTGTGGGAATGTTTTCTAATGAAGTACATCGACTTGCTTTCAGTTTGGATGTCTTTTGGCGAAAGTGGTCCTGTTGGATCCGCCAATTTCGAACAGGATTCAATGAACGTTCCAGGGCAAAGTCGTGTAAAGGTATCTAAGATCGTTATGATTTCAATTGTGGTTGTTAGGAGTTAATGTTGATCATCCTTCTGCTTGCATCATACTCCGTTTGAATGACAATAATTACTTTGTTGTCATATTCGAACTCGAGGGTTTCAGGTTGAAGATGCTCTTTCATATCTCGATCAAGTGAAGAACCAGTTTATGGACGATCCTCAAGTGTATGCTTCCTTCTTGGACATAATGAAGGACTTTAAATCGCAAGCGTAAGTTGTATGTAAGTGATATGGGGATATCCATGCGTAATTTATTGATCTATTAGGTGAGAGTCGAGACGTAAAATCCCAAATAGTTCGAGCCGACGCACCAGGCTTACATATGTAATGTGTGTGTTTAAATTTAATTTGTTGATGTACATGCTCAGTGAAGTGTACAAGGAGGCGTATCATTACATAGCTTTTGTCTTTCCGCGGAATAAAAAAATATTGAATATATAATAATATATTCCCTTTTTATAATGATATCTTATCAAAATTATTCGTTTCAGGATTGATACACCCGGAGTGATCAGACGGGTCTCAAACCTGTTCGCTGGAAAACCGAACCTCATTGTCGGATTCAACACCTTTTTACCCCCGGGATTTAAAGTGCACATTAATGGAGACAGAATAACCATTTCTGAACCTTCTGGTGCAATAACTGTAAGTTTGCTCGTTTGGTACAATAGTATGGTTTATATATCTTGGTACAATAGTATGGTTTATATATCTTGGTACAATAGTATGGTTTATATATCTTGGTACAATAGTATGGTTTATATATCTCTTTGTGGTTTATTCTATCAAATAAATTCACATTTTTAAATAATAAAGAGAGACTATTTCCGATGAAATTCTGCTCTTTAGTTGGTTGGTGACTCCCGTTCTCAAGAACAACGCCAAAGCATGATGGCCGGCCTTGGACGAAGTGCTGGAGCTCATTTGGTCGCAGCTTTGTCGGGTACGTTTTAAATTGTTTCAGGGATTAACCTTGTTTGTATGTTTAGTTTTTTTTTTTAGAATAAAATTTGTTCTTTTTAGAATAAAGTATTCAGATTCAGATATACATACTTCTACGGCATATCCTGCAATCTTGGTTTGATTAATAATACATGGATTAGGTGTGGCCTCCGAGGTCCCTAATGGGAGTCAACACACACAAAAAATTATAATCACCTTTAATTTCAGCGGACACCCCACAGTCTCCAATTCAACAACAATCACATCCAGAGCAGGTACCTCGTCTTTATATTATTATGTTATTCTTTGACTTCCGACTTGGTCGATCATCTAAAACTAGGCTAGTTAGGGTGTATATTATCATATCAATACGTGGCTCTTTAGGTAATCTAAATTTAGTTTTTTTTAGGTAATCTGAATTTCTTTACTGATTTGCTTATGATTGTTGTAAAATAGCCGACTCTGTATGTGCAGCCGACTCTGGTACAGAAAATGGTATTGCACCGCTTTATTATGATTGTTGATTGTGTTTTATATATATTTCTTATCAGATGCCACTGTCGCATGATGATTCTTTACAACAGCAACAACAACCACAGAATCTTGTTCCCACGACATTTAATACACAACCGGAACTCGGCCAAGACCAAATAATTATGCAACAAGCTCCACCAGGTGCGTTTGCCACTTTCAGTTTTTATATGAACCATGAGTCTAACAGTGTTGTTACCTTTTCTGATACGTGTCTTTTCCTTGATAGTTTTCGTCTTTTCGAGTTATATATTAGTAAATTATGCTTAAATTGTTTTGAATATTTAAACGTTTGTTTGGCTCATGCTCATTAAAAGAGCCGTGATCAGAAGATGAAAAAAGCAAAGTAGTGTTATAGATAGTTGCAACTCAATTCCACCAGCAGTACAATGTATAGTATAGTATATGTAGTTCCAGTGAAATTAGTATAGAAGACGATGTTTATAAAGAAACAAAGAAGTTCCTTCGTATCTGGTTCCTCTGTATCTTTATTATTCTTTTCAGAACGGGCAGTAACCTCTCCGCAATCACAACACAGATCGCTAAGGTCGCCAAGCGAGGTTTCTATACGAACCCAACAGGTGTGATGAACCTTTGAAATTGTTATAATGCGTAGACGGTGTAGATAATTTTGGAAAGTCGCGTGGTTTTCCAAAACAATTTTGTAAGCGAACTGAAAGTAAGGCATGCTGACAAATAGTTGCACTTGCATGCTTCTGAGTGTGAGATTATGCATGCGTGTAGAGTGAAATGTTATTGTTTGTTTGTTTATTCGTGATGTAATTATATAAGATCAATCCAATCTGTTATTTAGGTTGCTATGCAAATGGCATCAGATTCACTACCACTTCAAGCACAAAATGAGCTGAATATGAATGAGCATTTGGTTGAACAGGTTTGTGTTAATATTCTGGCTTCTCGACCTTTTTCTCCCAAGCATCTTAGGATTTATACGTGATGAGTGATTACTTGTATTTTCATGTGATGAGTGATTACTTGTATTTTCACCGGCCTGTTTTTAGAAGACCAGTATTATATGCCGCTTACGCAAATGAACATAAATTGGAATAAAAAATCGAGCTAAATTCTAGTAAATTAGCGTAAATACGTAAGAATTCATTTGTCCACGATGCGTTTCAAAAACCGGCCGGTATTTCGCTTTAATATCTGTGAATATGCGTCATTTATGTCCATTTACATGTAGTTTGATAATAAATAGGATGTTATACTATGCTCTATTATATTATATTCATGTATGTCGCATAGTTAATTGAGGTAAGTTCTATTTGTGTGCTTCTGTTGAAGTTTACCTCTCGTATAATTTTCTTTGTAAATCGGGGTTTCAGGTTCAGGTAGTCAACAAAGAACCTCAAGTGCAACACCCATCCATACAGGCTATGAATATTGGTATGTTATAGTTTTCTCCTGTTCCTCTTGACCCCAGTTTTTTAGATTTTGCTTTGCCGAAACAGTAAAGATTTGCAGAACCATATATATATATATATATATATATATATATATATATATATATATATATATATATATATATACGGTCATGTTAATGTATTGACGTTTCTTCGTCTTTGTGTCATTTGTTACTTTTCGTGTGATTTCAAAGCGGTATAGCAGCCGGGTTTTGAACGTGTGTTGTATAACTGTGCTCCCGGCATTATGTGCAAATGTGCAAAGCAAATGAGTATCCTTAGAATAAACAAATCTACCCAAACTCGACTCCACTTCAGCATCAATGCACGTGAATGAGAATGCAGATGCAGTTGTACAACATACTTTTTAAAAACCGACAGTTAAATCGCTTTGACACTTGTTTGATTCAGTTGTGCGATCGCAGTTGCCCATGTCCGTTTCCACGCCTCCTATTACATTGTCACATACATCGCCTGTGAAGTAAGCTAATGTTCTTGTTTTTGCAGATTGTTTTGCTTGGTATTTAGTTTTCATAATAATATTTAGATTTAGGCATAAAATAATTATTGGCCATTTTATGGTGATGCATGGCATGGATATGCCCCTGGACGGAGTGTAGATTTTGATCTGTCTTACTGTCGTTTTTTTAATCAGCTATTCGTGAGGTTGACCAGAAGTTTTATTTTAAGAGAAGCGGAAATTCGCGAAGAGAGCGAAGCACAGACGGTACCTTGTCCCAACCCCGGGTTCAATCAAGCGCTTGGATATGTTAATAAGATTAAGGTGGGAGTGGGCATTTTATTGTTGAGTCCTTTTATAGCTTCTTTTTGGATTATTGTGCATTGTGCGTGAACATTCTAATTTATCCTTTCGTTATGTCACGCCTTCTCCTCATAGGTCATAGGTCATATGCGTATTTTTCTTCTTACTATATAAGCGTATTTACTTTGGCTTTCTTATGTTATTTAGTTTTTCTGAGGCAATATATATAATTCACAATACACTGACAATTTCATCTTTGTTCAGGTTCGATTTGCCAAAATGCCCTACGTGTACAAGCAGTTCTTGGATATTCTTACGAACTACCAAACACAGATGCTACAAGCGGTTTGTTTTCATTGGATTGTGGCTTCCCTTTTTCTTAAATTTTGCACCTTGATGTTGTTGGTTGACAGTTCTTCTTTACTCGATTACTTATAAATTATTTTAGATGAACAATACTGCGCCATGCGAGCGGTATATTTTGGACGCCATTGGGGAGTTGTTTGCGGATGAGAAGGATTTACTAGATGAGGTTTGTTTCAGCATTATGTGAGACTTGTTTTGTTTTTGTTTTCCGTAGAGAAGTCCGACCGTGCTTTCAGGCGCGAGAATCACGAAGAGCAATTTTCGGCTGAATATAGTATGATGTTAACCTTTTTAGTTTCGCTACTTCCTACCCGAGGCCACTATGCTAGGAGCTCCCCGAAACATCGACGACTTGGTGTGTGGGAATGGGGAAACAGCTACAGATGATATCGACACAGAAGAGGAGGCAGTGGAGATGGAGACAGAGGATGAGGAAGACGCGGCGAGACAGAGGCAGGAAAATGGACACCGGGCAGATAGTGGGGAGGTAGGGAATATGATTATCGTTGTTTGACTTTAAAGTGATATAACATCCGGGTTTTGAAACGTATGCTGTACGCTGGAGACAGGGAAGATAATGGACATGGGGGAGAAGCTAGTGGGGGGTAGGGATTATGACGATGTTGGCAGGTTAGCTGTGGTTCACTAACCGATTTGCCAAAATGCCCTACGTGTATGTTTAAAGTCCTTGTTATGTTGAAGAATCCGGTATTCCTGAATATTAAAAACTATAGCTTTGTAAATATGTAGGATACTGCATGACGGAGTGTGATAGATGGATAATTTTAGGAAAGCGCCACGGAGACGACGTCGAGTGTCGGTTCATCTGATCAACAACGGGATGATGCTGAGGTTTGTATTCGTGGTTATGGTGGTTGTTTTCTGCGGATTTCTACATTTCTAGAATTTTGGATGTAGTTTTCTGCCATCCGTTTTTCTGCCAATCAAACTCTTAGCATGTGGCTGTAGCTGTTTTCTATCGCTGTCGGTCACGCTGGCCATGTATTGTACATCTTTGCTTATTACTATTATCTACTATGTGTGTAAATCGGGTAAGAATACACTCCACTTTTCCTTTTTCAGGCGGAACCAATGGAAGACGACACGGGCGGGCGGTCACCCAGCGTTGAGAATGGAGGAGTGGTAAGTTTTTGCCTGAATATTAATGTTTTTTTATTTACCAGTCTATACCAACGATCAGTATAGAGGGAAATCAATACTTTTGTATCGAATTTACTTATTTACTTTGTAGTAATTCGAATTTATTGTTTTGCTTGTTTGCTCAGTCCTCATTGACGAGTTCTTGCTTGTACGTCATGTACATAGCATGTCTGTTTGTGAAACTGTTTATCTGTAATGTCACTATATCACTTTTCACCATTTAAGGTTCTTCGTTCGAGATCACGTTCAAAGAGAAAGTATCGTGATGAGAGTGATGATCAGATGCTCGATTATGAGCTGAAGGAGGAGGAGCTTATGTTTTTGGACAAGGTTCGAGCTGCGCTAACACCGAAGTGAGTCGGGTCCTTATTTATTATGTTTTATTCCTAGGTCAAGAACCATTTTTAATGAAGGAGAATATGGATGTTGGTTGCGAATTGTTCTGTATAATAATGCAAAACGTAACGTAACATATCTCAAATTGTAACCCTACTAGACAGACTATACTAAATAACTAAATGTGTTTTTATTTCGGTAGCTCAGTTGTGTGTCGATTTACATTAAGATGTGCATTAAGAAGTAAATCTAGAGTACGTAATTCGTAATTTAAGGAGGTACAAGAATTTCGTGCGCGGACTCAATCTCTTCACCTCTGATGTGATTGATAAGACTGAACTGTACGGATATCTCAAACAGATAGTCGGAGGCGGTATGTTTCTCTTTTCTTCGTTAAGCTTTATATCTTATTTTCATCTTGTGTTTAGCGTTTAGCGCTCTGAGAAATATGTTTATTTCTATTGTTCTAGGATATTTTTCCCTTCTTTTTACAGGTGGACCGGCTAAGTGAGTGG
The DNA here is from genome assembly GCA_036852015.1 of Pelodera strongyloides. Classification (NCBI taxonomy): domain Eukaryota; kingdom Metazoa; phylum Nematoda; class Chromadorea; order Rhabditida; family Rhabditidae; genus Pelodera; species Pelodera strongyloides. The sequence continues at coordinate 621,185 of JAANDG010000007.1, forward strand.
TTAGTGAGTAACAGTAACCATGACTGTCTTAAGATAACACTTTTTTTTCAGTTTTACCGGAGTCGCTGAACTTTATCGCACAACGAATTGGGCTGGAGATGCCGGAGGAGCGGCATGATGGAGGTTCGTTGTCTGTTCCTGTTCCATTTTTGTAGCATTTTCCACTTTTGTTTCGTCTCCTCAGCTTCTTGGTTCTTACCCTCCATCGAGAGATTTTCTCTGTTTGATGATTTGTTTTAAATGCCCTTTGATTTTAATTTTACCTCACACTGTTCGATTTCAGTGGAACCTCGGCAAACCGAGCGTGACCCTCGTATCAACCGTGAGCTGGCCAACGAGATCGATTTTCTGAGCTGTCGTCAGCTGGGAGCTTCGTACAGAGCACTCCCCGAATCGTATAGGAATCCTGCATGCTCAGGGAGAACACTGCTGTGTAAAGAGGTGAGCTAGTGAGCTTGTTTATTGTCGTTTCACATAGGCCTTCCTCTGTGCTCGTAAAATGTATTTTTAATAGCTCCAACGAAAATGATAGTTTTCAGGGACTAGCACTCCTAGTGGGTCTAAACGTTCGTGAAGTTCTATATCATTGAGCTGAATTTGTATCTGTTTTCTTATAAAGTTTCACTAATTGCTATGTTTTCTATGTTTTTAATAGTGCTCACTATAATCTTCTCTAGGTACTCAATGATGTGTGGGTATCATTCCCGTCGTGTTCGTCTGAAGACTCTTCTAACGTATCTTCAAAGAAGTCCGTTTATGAGGAACAAGTGTACCGAATGGAGGATGAACGGTTTGAGGTGTGTTTCGTGTTTCACCGTGACCAATCTTTGCTGCTTTATTGGATTTCGGTTTGTCTCTTTCCCGACCAGCATGGCAATGATTATCGGTCTGGTTCACGTGTTTCTCTTTGTTTAATATTCTTCTCTTTGTCATAGCTGGATATTATAATCGAAGTGAACAAGTACGCTATTGACGCATTGGAAGCTGTTTTATCGACAATCAAAGAACGCGAGAAAAAGGTTAGTTTTTTATTGCGTTTTTTTATTTACATGTTTCGTGTATTATTGTCCTTGCTATTCTATGCATGGTAGCTGTCTGGTTCATATGTCTACTTTTGCTATTCTTTGTTTTGTACTGTACACCACGTGCGTTTAATTCAGGGAATGGATGCTTACAAGTGTGGACTTGGAACTGCTTCCCCGACAATCATGCAGAGGTATAGTTTCTACTGTATTTGCATTGCATTATGTGGCTTGACTTGGGTGAGAAATGATATTATTCTTTGCAATCCGACAAAAGCTTCTTTCATTTTGGGGTTCTTGTATCTACTTGATTGTATTTTAGAAATATAGTTTTTTTCCTTAATAATAACGTGGGATTTTTTAGAGCAATAAAACGGGCATATGGAGAGGCTTCCTTTAAGATTATGGAGGGATTGAAGGCGAATCCAGCAGGGATGATCCCGAGGTGTGATTTTTTTTTGATATTGAATGAGTTTCTATAATGTACTTCGAGTAATTATACTGCTCAGTGTTTCTTTTTGGGTTGTAGCGCTACCTATCGCTTACAGTAATAAGAAAATTCAAGTCTTTATTTGGGTGTTGTTTCAGAGTGCTGGATCGTTTGCGACAAAAGGACAGTGAATGGTCTGAAGTGCAACGCGAGATGAATAACGTGTGGAGAGGACAGGTGGGACTTTGTTAATATTTATGTTTATTTATATATTTATTACATCAAGACTGGGTGCACAGCTACCGCAAACGAAACAAATAAACATTGAAAACAAGGAAGGTTAACTAAAGAACAACTAGGTACCGGGGTATAAAAGTAGGCATTGTGCGGTAGTTAGTAGTTTTTTGTTACAGTAATTTGGAATGCGGTCATAGTTTGGGTACGTCATCCTACTTGGATTGGTTGAAAACGTATGAAGCTGATTTTACTTATTCCTGTTAGAGTTATCCCCATTATGGTGAAGGACAGAAGGACTTAACCCTTTACCGTCGTGATCGGTTTGATGTGCTTATTCGATTTGTTTCATGTGTTTGTGTTTATTAGACTCTTAGAAAGAGCGCTACGCCATAAGAGACGATGAAAGAATTCAATAGTTTTAAAATTCAAAGTAGTAAATCAAAGATAAAATACGAAAAAATGCATAGCATATTTATATCCACCAAAGCTTCATGGCCCTATCATGTTTACTTTTTTTGAAGATATAAACCTTTAGGAAGACAAATTCATGTGGCGCGCAATGGACCATCAATCGAACACAGCCAAGGCGAATGATGCCAAGTGGATGCGAGCAAAGGCCCTCATACACCACATTGAGAGATTGTTTGATGAGAGGCAGAGGAGGTGAGCTGAAAAGCTGATATTTGTACCTTGTGGTAGATGTCCTAGCCTTTTTATTAGCTCTTAATCCCGAAAACACGCACAATGAAGTCATGTTATTTTTTACGATTTGCTTTATTGAATGAGTGGAGTCGTGGAGTGGTGACTTTAGCACTGGGTACTTCTGCTGTGGAGGGAGATGTTAGTTTGATCAGAAGAGGGTAAAACTGTGCAGGCGCACCGCGGACATGCGAATCCGCGTCCGCGATGGATTTTTGACGGGAAAGGAAAGGAGCAGACGCAAAAGAGAGGGCTGGGCTTGTTTCTCTGTCTCGAGTTTGTCAATGCAAATTTGCAATGTTTCCCCGCGGAAGCGGCTTCGTATGTCCGCGCTGCGCGCCTGAGGTCCAGAGTAGGCTGTGCGCTCGATTTACCAATGGATTTCCATGCTTATGGTTGTGGGTTATTTTGTGGGCTGAGAAAATTCAAATGAACTTCCATTTCCAGATCGGTTCTAGGAGAAGTGGAGGATGAGGGACCTCATTTAGTGCTCAAGTTTCCGGCAGATTTGTGAGTCTTTTAATTATTTATGTATTTTGTAACATTTTGTTTCTTCTTGTAACATTTCTTTAAAGGGCACAAAAAATATCAAATTGAATCGATACAGAATCAATTATCGTAACGATTCTCAACTTTTTAAATCCTGTTTCTACAGTTGTTTTGATGTGTAATTTCTTTTAGGTCCGTTGTTCATGACACGAATGATTTGGTGCTGCATTATATTCGTCGACAGACAAATATTCAAAAGGTAAGTGTGTAACGTTAATTTATTATTTCCTTTTCTGGATAAACGAATACATCTATGCCGTAAAAAGCAACGATTAAAAGCCAATAAAACTTGAATATAAATTAAAAGAACAACAACAAATATGTATAATGTAGCCAAAGTGGAGAGAAAACAACAGGAATGGTCAGGTTGGATAGATAATTCATGCAGCAACTATCACATAGGCTAGAACTTGTTTTTGAATAAATTGTGCGAAAATAGGTTGGATTACAAAAGTAGTGTGAAAGTGCCAAAAAGATGTCAATGTGATGCTGAATTGTGGTGACAATTTGTGTTTTCAAATCGAAAATAAATACCATTTTGTTTGCAGGACGAGAAGGAAAAGATGAAGGAAGTTGTGAAAAGATGGATGAACGAATGGTTTGGACTGGAGAGGGAGCCGGACAGTGAAGACGAAGAGAGTGAGGGAGAATCGAGGAGACGGTGGGTAGTGAGAGGAAATTGTTAATTTTTTTAGCTTTCCATGTATTTGTCACAACAGTTGGGAGGCGTCTATTTCCGGATTTTATCCAGAAATCATGAACTTGTAGTTTGTATTTTATTTGAATGTCTTTATTTAGTATTTTTTTCTCTTTTAGCACACGCCAGATGGGTCCTAAGCCTCGTGCACAAAAAGAACCGGATGTGTTTAATCAAATCCCTCTCCGTGGTGCTATGCGATACAGATTGGTGAGCTTGTTTTTGTTCAGTACTTTGGCGACGGGCGTGCCTAACATTTTGTGATATTGGTGGATTGTCGCTGCCTTCGTTTCTTTTTCAACCTTAGTTATCTTTTATTTTTTTATTTGTTCACAATTGTGTGTCATTTATTCTGTTCTAACAAAAAATCTTAAAAGAAAACAAGGTTCGATCAGAAAAGACTTGGTTGGTAAAAAAAGAGGGATGTTATCTGAAATGGCATTTCATACTTCATTTCATTTCAGATCTACGGTGCGAATCCCTTGTTTGTGCTGTTCCGTCTCTACGGAATGGTGTGCGAAAGGTTGTACAAACTGAAGGCGAGGTGTCGGGAGATGGTCCATGATTATTTGGTTTGTCACTTTATTGGTATCTTGCCCAGGTGTTCCACTTTTGGATTGTTGTGTAAGGCAAGGTTAACCTACGGAAAAATCGAGAAGGCAAAATGTTTCATCCCTAGCACTTTTACACTTCAGTCAGCAGTATATAGTCCGCGTGTATATCTTACTTCTAGAATAGGTCAAGGAGATATTTGAAGATTTACTTTTGGACTTACAGGATAGTCGCTTTCTTTACTTGTTTAGTTTAAATGGACGTTTTTTATAATTTATCTATCCAAAGCGCTGACATGCATAGGGTTTTTTTAATTGTCGTGATTTTTACAGTTGCAAGAAGAGAACAATAAGAAGCGAGATGAGTACTTCAAGTTGTACGGAAAGGATGTTCTCGGGCAGGAGATGAACGCCAGTGATCCACATAGTGGATTGGCCGTGCTCAAGGTATTTTGCTTGACTTGATAGACAATTTGTTTCGTGATTTCTGATGAGGTTCATCTGGTAGGACTTTGCTGAATATGCGTTGTAAGAGAACTAGAGAACTCTTAAGATTGGCCGTTATTTTGAATTGAACTGCAACTGTTCATAGAGGGTATTAATAATATATTTAACGAACGCACAGATAGCTATCATTTTGGTCGCGCTTATGTTTCCTTGTTTCAGCCTCCCTCGGTGAATCCTGAAAAGTTCTATTATACGGCAATCGGAGAAATCAGGAATTTGATTGAGGGAAATTTGGAGCAGGCAGTTTTCGAGGAGAATGTCAGGTATCATAGTTTTTTTTCGGTAATTAGGCAATTGGCTGTTAGGGACTTTGACCTTCGATTTTTTGCTAGTATGCCTTAATGAAAAAAATTGTTAAACCTGAAAAATATCAGCCAGTTGTTCATATTGTGTAAAATGTGGTTTTGACCATAGAATCAGGTTTTGAGTCCCATCTTCTGAGAATTGATTTGAGGGTGTAAGTGACGGAGAAAGTTACGTGTTTCAAACATAGTTCTTGTTTTCGTCGATCTTTAGTCTAGTCTGCTAAAGTGACGGTGCATTTTACAAATATGTACAAATATGTTGAAATTGATCATTTTTTCTGTAGGTATTGAGAGCGCATGCGTAAAAGGAACGTGAATTGGGATCGTAAAATAATTATGTGAAAACGTTGCAGAACAATGTTCCCCACCGAACTTCACTTTGTCGTAATGATCGACAAGTTTGTGGTGCAGATTAGCAAGCAATTACATCAATTGGTTTGTGAAGAGGATCCCTTCAACACGTTGGACACTTATCAGTTTTATCGGTTGAGACATGTGAGTAGATTATGTGATGTTTGGTTTTTGATGGAACCTTGTTCTAGTGTAAGGTGTAGGCATTATTGTTCAATACCGTAGAACTGTTGTGTTTGTGCTGCAGTGATCATGTACTGTAGTAACCGTATGCTGTTTCATACTGTAGCGGAAGGTGCCTGTATGAATTTTGTTCTTCCGCAATACACTTTTCAGAATCTGGTTACTTGTTATTAAGTGGTTCCACGATTTCGGATGTTCAGAGAATGCAAGTGCTCATAGTGAGCGAAATTTTGCATTTGTATTAATTCCCGTTTTTCTGTGTAATTGCCCAATTTACAGAGCCCGTTCCTGTATGAATTTGACGAGAACCGATCAAGAATAGAAGCCGAGTATGCGGATGTGGCTGAGCGGAAGTTGAATTGTGCAAATTGTTTCAAGATTGTGGTTAGGCAGGGCGGAGATGAAGACTCGACTACTGTGGCGGTATGGCTTGATTATTTTTTTTATTATTGTGGGTAATTTTGCAGCTCGACATTTTTTCTAACATAATTCTAAAACCGGGATCTTGTTGGTCCATGTATTTCTGACACGATTCCACACGGATCTTTTAGGCCTCTTTTTCTGAATATGGGTCTAATATTACTTTCTTATCTTTTACTTTTATGTTTGTCACAAGTCAACTAGGAACTAGGAACCGACCTAGTGGTGAGGACTCCGTAGACAAGAAATGTATATCAGTTGTGAAGATGTGTTAGATATTAGGATATTTATCGTCCTTATCTTGTGATTTTACTTGAGCATTGCAGATTGAACTGGTCGACACGGAAACGGAAGTCGAGGAAGTGGAGACGACCATCCGGAAGCGGCAATCGGAGAGAAGAAGAAGGGAACTGACGAGGAGGAAGGTGCAGAGACGATATGGGGTGGGTTGTTGTTAAAGAGATATCACATCCGGTTTTTGAAACGTATGTCGAAGAAGTGCATTTCCATGGGTGCAATATGAGAACGCGTTTTAGTTTATCTACTCTAATCTTTAGAGTGTTCATTGTTCATAGCTGTCGTCAAGGTTAAACGTCATATCAGACTCGCTCATCATTGTCATATATGATGAATTAACACAGATTTAACTAAATCACGTTATGTAGAAGCTCGGATAGCAATAGACCACCTAGAAATAAAGTTAAAGACAAGATAAAGTGCACTCACATGGAAAAATACGTAGATTCGTAGCTTTATCTCCCTCTTCCAGATCTCGACAGTGCGTGCCGTCGGGATGACACATCTGAAGAGAAACGCGGCCCATAGGAAAACACTCGACTTGAGTGAATATCCGAAAAGGAAACAATTCTTCCACGAATCCTTTGATACGGTAATTGGTTGTGATAATGAAACAATTATTCCACAAAGACTTTGAAACGGTAATTGTCTGTAATGATGTTTGTGAGAGAGAGAGAACAGTGCTGCCGTGTCGTTCTGTCTAGTTTCCTAAAAAATATGTTTTTAGTTTTTTCATATTATGTCTTCTAGGTCAAACTGCAACCATACTCAGCGACGAATACTCCAAATTTCCGTATGATTTTAAGAAGAAAGCTGAAGTCGAGGAAGGAAAAGGTATAGGTTTTTGTAGAGTTAGAGTATCTGCATTGAGTTTGTTGTTCAATGCGTATGGCACTGTCGTCAAAGCTCTTCATATCGTTTTAGCTGGATTTCAAGAGTATCCTTAGCATTTTATTGATCTTATATATAGCTTGTCTAGTATAATACTCTTGCTTCCAGCTTGACGACCTCAAACGCTCGGATTCAGTACGACGGGAGCGTGCTCGTTTCATCCTGGACTCTGATAGTCATGCATCCAATAACTTTTCCTGGTTCACGCAAGGTGTGTCAAAGGTCGGTGTTTTTTTTGTTGCCGTAGGTGTTACTAAAGTCTGACATCTTTACTTACCTGACGCACGTGCGATCTAGACTTGGGTTGGCTCTATGCACGGTAACATTTTTGAGCAGTTCTAGAGCGTAACCTACATCGTACAAACAAACAAACAGCGAATAAACGACTGTTTTACTTGCTTTTAGGACTTTCTACCTTTAGTAACAAAACAAGGTTATTAGTTGGCTATTTGTTTTAGGTCACGGTTTTCAACCCGGACTTCCCGTTCCTCGTCTACAATCGGTACACGGAGAATCCACCTCCGGAGGCTGCAGCTCAGTTGAAGCAGAATGGAAAGTAATGTTTTGTTATTCATTACCTCATTTTCACTTGAATATGCATTTACGTTCTGTGCTAGTGTTTTATATTTTACAATTTTACTTTCGTTGTGATATGCCAGTTTTTGATTGCTCTATGGCCCAAGCGATAACACCGATTTAGAAAAATGTATTAATGCACAAAAGCAAGCTGACAAACACGAGTGTTTTTGTTATTAGTGAGTCTCTTGTGCGAGCCTAGGCATATGTCTTCACTACCGTATGCGAAAGTGAATGCACATAATTTGAAGGCAGCCATGAGCCAAAACTATGTAAGTTAATAAGTGTTGGTTAGGTTGAGTAATTTTCAACATGGTTTGTATTAATCGATACTCTCCGACTGTTCAAGCCGCGAAATTTTCGGTTAGGTTATCGCTTGAAGAATGGATAATGTGCTATCGTTCTAATATAGTTTTATTTTGTTTTGATAAACTTATTATTGACAGATCCTAACTATGACTACAAACAGACCCTAACTATGATTGCTTGTATTTCACATACCTAAGAAATAATCCCTTGCACGAAATAGAATGATAACGTGATCTCCTTTTGCATACTTTTATGAACTTGTATGTTTGTTTCATTAATAAATTTGTTTCATTAATAAATATATTTAATTAAACTGATAACAATTTATTAATGCGTGCGGCGACATAATAACAAAGAATGAATACAAAGCGAGGAGACAGGATAGATCTCATCAGTAAAATCAAGAAAAGGGAAAAATATTTGGGGCACTACTTTAATGCTAACAGGCATATAGAATAATTTTTACAGACAGGAACATATCAAAAAATAGGAATGTGAGAATACACTAAGACTAATGTGAAAAAAATATGATGAATACTAATAAAGGGCTTAAAAATACGCAAAAATAAAACTTCCACTGAAAAGATCATCGGGGAAACACAAAGGGCACATAATAACACAACAAAAGTAATAGTGATACACCGGATAACAAACAATGAGTTGGCAGAGGACTAAAACAGTAACATAATCATAGTCGGATGTATGAATTTTCCGCGTAAACAAACATAATTATTTTGTAAGAAAATAGTTAAAGCTAATCAAATCCTTAATTCAAGAAATTGCTTCCTGATCGCAAAGAGCTACACTATAGCAAAGCAAAACATACGTACTCATTCCTTTGCCACTCCAACCAATATTCCGGGAACTTAGAAACCAAAATGCAGCGTGTATCCAGCCAATTACATATACCCAGTAGGTCCTCCCCATGTGGGTGGTGGTTGGGTAAAGTCAAAGGGCACTCCTCCCGGGAACTGTGTCTGTTGCGGTGTAGCCGACTGCACAGGCGAAGCCAGCGGAGGTGGTTGCGACATAGAGAACTGCGGCGGTGGTTGACTATACGGCGATTGAGCTGAAGAACGAAACAATGCTAAGAAATCTGGAAAATAAAAATACCACCCTTAAAGCGATATGGCACGTGGACTTTACGATGGACACCTGGCAATACGAAATTGATGTAGTAATCACTACAACCAAGAATTTCAAGAGCCAAAACTAAAGAACCATTCTAAGTTCACTAATTAGCAAGATGTTGAAATTAATACAAACGTAATAAACTCACCGAAAGATGGAGGTGGAAACTGCATCGGAGGAGGCGTAGAATACGCATTGACTGGCATGTTTGGCACGGAGAAAGAATGATGGATTCCTGAAAATTGAAAATCAAATACTTCCACAACGATCAGATAAGCAGTGAGCTGAGACTAATTACTGTACTTCCAATATAGCGTCCATGTATATAATACCAGAAAAAAGACAGAATGCCACACTAAGGCCAACGTGAGAAAATACAAACGAACCTTGTTGAACAACTGGCGATTGTGGCACAGAACTATGATATTGCTGGACTGTCGGTGGAGGCTGCTGGTACCAAACTTGTTGTTGCACCTGTTGCTGCATCTGCATCTGGGGTTGCTGCTGCATCATGACTTGTTGTGGGTAAGTGGGCGCCTGCGCAGACACCGATACAGGTGATTGTTGTGGGTAGCTAGGCGCCTGCGGGGATGCCAGAACCGACGACTGTTGTGTCGGCGTGAAAACTTGTGGAGGGATAGGCGACGACTGAAAATGAGAACACTACGTAACGATTTATCTTCACTAATTTTTTTTTTCGCACTGGACTGCTCGCAACGAGTTACATTCTGTTTTCTCATCATAGTATCAAGATGTGAGAAATAGTACAGTGAGTGTTCACAGTACAATAAAATTGAAATAAAGTCAGTCTTACATATTGTTGAACATCAGGCGTGGTCGACGTGGATGGCCTGGATACAAACTGTTGAGCTGTAGCAGAGGTAGACGTCGATGCCGGAACACTCGCAGCCACAGGGGCCGGAGACTTTTGCGCGACCGTAGGAATCGGTGACACCTAGACAAGAATGTCTTCGCAAAAAAAAAAAAAAAAAAAAAAAAAAAAAAAAAAAAAAAAAAAAAAAAAAAAAAAAAAAAAAAACTGTCAACTAGGTGTGCATACAGTAGACATGACTAACCTGCTGCCTCTTCTTCTCCAGTTTCTTGCTCAGGTGTGCAGGCAGCACCGGGCCAATCATAACTGGCGAGGGCTGGAAACAAGGCAGTGATAGGATTATGGTTAGCGGAGTACTTGGTTCAACAGACAACGCGCTAGCGCATGCGCCTAACAACTTTATTTCGAAATTGGCTAATGTACAAAGCGGATTTGTTAAAGCTTTTTTTAAGGAAAGAACCTCGGCGCCTCAACATCCTATATCAACCGCTCAAAAGATTACCTGCTGCTGTGCTCCATGCATTCTTGCCTCCTCCTTCGCCTTTTGCTGGGCAGCAAGTTGCGATCGTGGGATTCCAGACGGCATCTGAAGTATATATTGTACATTACGCCAATATATCAGCCAATAGAAGTGGCCAAATGAGCCAACAACGACTACCCACTGATCTGCGAATTCCACCATAGCCCGACTTAACCACAGATAAGCCAAAGCATACACAAACCTTGATCTGAATGGGATATCGCACCGGGGCGCCCACAATGGTCGTCTCCTCCGCAGTCAGTGAAGTCGACGCCTCCGGATCAGGTGAACTATTCTCCTCCATATCATCGGACGGCGTAGCAGTAGGAATCGTTGTCGTTGCAGAAGGTGCCACAACAACAGGCGGAGCTTCAACCTCCGCTGGAGACGGCTCGGCTGGTGCCTATAAAAAGATCAGAGTGAATGTGATAAAAAATTATATTAATTCTTCCTTTGTGAAACTGGTGAGCACTTTAGTACACCTGTTGAACTAGTTGAATTTGAATCAAGTCAACTTTTCATATAATTGCAGATACACGAACATCAAACACAATATACAGTCTACGTACGTGAAATAACTAAAACTCTTACCTCTGCCACATCCGTTGCAATCAATGGAAGCGCTTCCGCGGTCGTTGTAACCAGCGACGCCGCATAATTCGCCACCGCTTCCGCTGCCTGCCTTTGTGCTGCTTCTACAGCAGCCTTTGCCGCAAGTGCAGCAGAGGCAGCAAACACGTTGTCGGCCGTGGGTGAGACAGGTCGAGGGGTGAACATCGGAGCTGAGTAGACTGGTTGCACCGAGATTGGTGGTGGATACGAAAACTGGAGGGACGGAAACGGAGGAGGCGGAACCGACGCGGAGAACATGGGCGGCGGAGGGTGCTGGAGCATCGATGGAGGCGGAGCAGACGTCTGGATCTGAAAGTGGTTCAATATGTATGAAATTTATGGTAAAAATAATATGTAATATTTATCACTGTATGACTGTAGGGTCTCATAACAAAGAAATCACCAAAAATGTAGAAGATCAATCAAAAAATACGTCGCAGTTAGTCTGTTAGTCACCCTACACCCATGTAATCGCCTCAATTTCATCAATTTACCTAGTGAAACTTACCGTAAGCGGAGCTATTAAAGACTGTAGTGGCGTGAGGAGTGGAATATGGGCCGGAATGACGGGCGGTGGCTGTGACAGAATCGGCACGGGCGGCACGGCTAAAATAGACATTGTTATCAATTGATCACTTACGCTCCAGCATGAAATGTGCTTGGGCGAAACGATTATGTAAACCAACGTATCAGTAAGCTTCTAGGCGAAGCTTACAATTTATGTATAACAAGCGATTCTGCATGATAAGTTTCACGGAACAATTCAAAAACGACAAACACGTACCCGACGGATGAGGTCGGTACGTGAGAAGACCCGCTGATGCAGCCAATGAGGTGGACGTAGACTGGGTGGCACGCATCGAAGATTCCGGCATAACCGACTTGTATGGAGCCGACGGACCAGCAGGAGACGAAATGCTCGGCGACGAGACTAAAAGAATCAGCATGGTTGCAAAAAAAATTTCACGACTGCTATTCTATTTTCTGTCCTCAGGGAATAGTTTCCCGAGGAAACCCGTAGTGGTGGATATGGCTTCTGGAGTTCCTTTATTACACTTACCGTGAGTGCCCACATCCTGGACTCGGGAGGCACTGGCCACGGCCTGGGATGTACCAGTAACAGGCGCTGAGGTCGCTGGAGCTGCTACAGAGGTTACCGTTACAGTCACAGTCGGAATACTACCAGATCTGGACACGAAACGAGGGAACGACGCCAGGGTAGACATTCCCGGGGTGAGCTGACCGCTTGTTGAAGTGATTGCCTGAAATAGCCAGCTGAAGACTACAAAGTGCCATTGACTAACCATACAACCAAAAACCTAGCAATATAACAAGTACGAGCGCGAATACAGGCCAACGTAAATATTTCCTTCAAACAAACTCACATTAAAAGCAGGCGAATGCTGAGCAGACGAAACTGGAGTGCTTGGTGAGTTGAGGCCAATAGCGTTGGCACCAGTCGCGGCGCTCGACGTCGGCGACAAGTCCGCACTATTTCGGCGAGACGACGCATCAAACGAGAGCGCTTCGCCCAGTTGCTGGCGTAGAGCATTTTGGTCTCTGAAGAAAAGAGCAATAACAGATAATGGGAAGTAACAAAAGCAGCCAAAGGATCATCATATCTATCTCTCTGTTAAATATCTTCTCTTCTTTGTTCTTTCCTCCCTCTGTACTCCCCCCCCCCCTTCCCCTCCTCAGCAAATTCAAAATTTAAAAGTGCAATAAAACAAACCTGTCACCAGTGTACCTCATCGCACCTCTCATTCCACGTCGCCTTCCCTTCTGATGGCGTTGCAACCAAGGCCGACCCTCCTCATTAAACCTGAAATATTACTGGATATTCAGGTTTCCAACAACGCAGTTCCAACATGCTGACGCTGCCAAGCCTGTTGCGATGAGCGGACTCGACTGCCTGCCCTACACCTGTGGATCTACTCTAGATCTCTAGAGTACCCATCTACACGCGTGCCTCTCTAACGGTCTACCCTACACTACACCCCCTCTCTGATTGGCATTCGGTACAAAACGTGTGCAAAGTATCGCAATGGGATATAACAATGAGTCAACCTACTTGGCAATCAACTCGATGGCGTCCTGAATCTTGTCCTCGACCGGCTCCACAAAAACGAGACGCTCGAACGGTTCCAACTCTTGATTGGGGATTGAGATCGTTGCTGAAACGCACAGACCATTTAAACGAAGACAAAGCTCACCAACACCATCAAGAAACTATAAAACAGCATGTAGTGGAGCAGCAGATCATAACACAGAGTACAGCACAATGTTAAAGCCGTATTGAACCTATTTTGGGAAATTTGCATGTGATACGCAATTTCTATGTATCATACGCAAATTTGATGCCCGTGCGGCAAGCTTCCGGCACCAAACTTACGTAGGCTACAATAGATATGAGTATCATATGCAACGTTCCCAAGGTAGTTAGAATACGGCTTTAATAGAAATAACAAATCCAACCTTTCATCTCGAGAATGACATCTGGTGGTGGAATGGCTCCTCCATCTTGACGTGACTGTCGCAGCTGTCTCGAGTGCCACTCTTCTTCAGTGGGAACTATGCAGACGCACGTGCGAGTGAAATCCTTAAGCATAAACATAATCACAAGTTAAAATTCAGTTCACCAATGAACTTGTGCACTTCTATTCAGTGAATAATCCCACGCTGAAGATTTCTGCGCCTACCACACATATCAATTTCACATGTTGTTACAGTAATGAATAAAACTAATATATCATATCGCTGAGCTCTCCTACCTTGAACGGTGTAAGTTTCCTCTTCCGCGAGTCTCTGTTCACATGCGTTCCATCGATGATATAGTTTCTTCGCCGCCTACACGCCAGGTTCAGCGCCCGGGTTACTGTCTTTCCGGCCACGCCCATCATAATATCCCAACGACCGCGGTAGGTACGCTGCCGAGACATACCGTTCACCTAAAAGGGAGTCGCATGAAGAAAGGGGAAATATAGTGGAAATTAGGGGAGGAAGAGAGAAAGAGAGTATGGGAAACTCAGAGACAGGCATAGAGACACGAGAGAGAGACTGCCAACACAAACTTACCCTCATCTGATTCAACAGGTTCTCCGCGTTAATCACCGTCCAGTGCTCTGCAGGATGCTCCTTCAAATACCGCCTCACCCAGGTCGTCTTGCCAACACCGGTCATGCCCACCTACAATGATCATATTGGCATATGGGCATATCTAAGAATGAAAAACAAAACAAGATATTCCGTTAACTTCAATATCAAGAGAGAAGAACACCCAAGATTCACTTTCAAAAACCACGTAAGCGTATCATAAGGAAAATAGTTCTTAACGTAAATAGTCAAACAAACCTAGGGACTTAGATCACTACCAAAGGAGTAAGGAGTACAGACCTTAAAACCCACAGTCAGTAATCACTAGAGACTCAAAGAACACCCTACCATAAGCAAAACCGTGCACATCTCCTTGCTCTCGGGTGGTCGCTTGGTCGGAACCAGGGTCCGCAGATCCAAGTGCATGGGGAATGTCCAGTCAGGCTGGCTGCAATCAAGCGATCCATTACAACACATAAAACCAACTAACCAACTAGGTAAATGGATCTGGCCTGTTTAGCGCGTAGCGAAATGAAACCTCCCAATGATATCATTGATCCACAATTAGGGATGCTTACAATTACTGGCCAAAATACAATCTATCAGTGATAGCATATACCCGCAATTAGGGATGAACACTGAAAACAACAACTATAAACTACTTACCTAGCATTCCACTCCTCTTTCTCTTCAGGATAGAATCCTAGATTCACAGCAACTTTACAGTTCTTCACATTCACATGGGGAAACAGGACATCGCCGTCAGACAGCTTGATCTGAACGCAAATAAAACAAATTAACAAATAAGTGATCGTGATCCATCTGTGTCCGTGATGAAACATTTGATAAAATTAAGAGAAACCAATTCCCAGCAAATATTTTTTCAAAAATAGACAAAAAAAAGAAAAACCCACATTTCTGAAAGCAACGCCCATACACTCTCCATTCAGCCAGTATTCAATCTCACGAGCGTCAAGGTCCTAAAATCGGCCACATGTTACAGTAACTGGGTAGAAAACGTCTGGAAGACGGATAGTACCGCAGTACTCAGAGAGCACCAGGAAACAAATGCCAGGTGTAAAAGTAATAACACAGCGATGCGTATATAATGCATAGATGCTAACTGACTAACTGACGAATAACGTGGAATATAAAGAAAAGAACGAAAAGTTAATAAAACGAACCAAGACCGCCGTGCACACATCTCCAATGCCAAACTCGCGTCCCCATTCAGTGAAGATATTAGCCGATGATTTCTTTCCCGACGAACTGACACACCACTGACCGTCGTACTCGCCCAGCTGAAGCAATTATAACTTTTGGTTCGTAGCCAAGTACTTCAGCCTTGGCATTATAACCTAGCATTCAAACATCTAATTGTAAGTACAGCATTCAATTTGCACAACGGTCAATTATGGATTGGCCAATACCATTAGTGATTAGCATATCATATCAGACATAACCAAAGATCAAGAACCGACCACTGTTGGCGAGGATCCAAGTGAGAATCCAATCCTGACTGAATGTGGCTCATCCTCTTCAAATGGGATGTGTTTGAGCGAAAGGTGCTCTAAGATCTGAAAACGACATGGGAATTTGAACTTGGAGTAAAGGAGCAAAGGTATTGGTCGTAGAGTGATGTTCATTCACTATTTAGGGACTGCAGTTAGTACTTGACAATCCAAAACTAAAACACAAATGTCGACGTGGCGTGGATTGTGGTTCTTCGTATACGTGACGGTGACGGATGTTATTATTGTATGTCATACGTTGAAAGATTCTATTCTCATGCGTGGGGGAGATAATTTAACTAGCGTCTTAATAGAAGAATGTGGTAACAACTATACTATACAATTGGTGGCTTACGGAAAAGTGTAAAGATAAGCAGGAGGCAGCATTTAATTAGCGACACACAATAACGAAGGGGACACTAAATTGATCTACAGTACCACTACTATTGAAAAACTACGCTTGAACCGAAATGAAACAATCTACTCAAAACTAACGAGGAATGGGACAGCTTAGCTACCTACAAGACAATCCGATCATTAACTAAGAAAGCGATTACAAAACCCAGAGGAAAAAACAGGCATAGATCTACATTACGACAATCTAGTTTACATTTCTAAAAAAATAATGGGAAAAGGATAGAAATAATAACAGCTGTGAAGACTAAACCGAACCTAACAAACACAATAATGCATAAAGTATTCATAATCACAACGTTAAATTCTTAAATCTACACAGTAACCCAAACCACGCCGACACTGGTGTACACCATCACCATAATTAATCATTAATAATACAATACACATATCATACGTCGTTTTGCAAACAGATGAGGAAAATTGAACCGGTATAAAAACCGTTTCCACCAGACAATAAACGGCAAGTAGCAAAGAAATTTAGATTTATTAAGTTTTAAAAACAAGGAAAAATTGGGGAGTCCGTCTGCTCAGAGCAATGTTTGCTCGAGTGCTGTGAGCTATGCTTACACGCGTTTTAACTGCGACGAAGACCAATGAAGCAGCCGTTTTCTATCACTTTTCTTCGCAAACAAATTTCATTCTTCTTGTTCCCCGCCACTGACGTCTTTCCATAACCAACCATTCACCAATTTGTTCTAGTTTCATCATATAATACTGAAGCTAGGGATTACTGTAACTAAGCATGGGAAGCTCGTGATACCATACCGTCAACGAGTCTCATAAGGTTAAAACAAGGCGCTGCCGGTCGGTCTAGATATACAGGAACACAATGAAATGCTCCCATATACCAGCACCAGCTCACACAACGAGAAACCGATAGACTCGAGATGACGTAGGCATTTAGCTAAGCTTCAGGTTCTACATTCAATGAAATAATAACTCACCTTATTCGTCCAATTACTCTATTCAAATGGCTATATTGTATGAGTTTTTAGAGTTTCGGGGGTTACCTTGATCTGGAAAGCTAGTTTTCGAGCCTTAGGTGGCAGACTCGCCGCAGTATCCTCCACTTCGACGGTTCTCTCGTCAGACTCCTCTTGCTTGCCTGAAAATAAAGAATGCACCACAATGTTCACTCATTTACATACATCGAACCGTATAAACGGGGCCTTGTTTTCCGCACGAGATCCGCGTAGAGGGTAGAGTTCAATTCTCCGCTCTCTACTCTTATTTGGCTTACCAAAATCGAATCCAAAGAATTCCAGATTACAAACAAAATTACCATCATGATCCATAGCTTCAACAATATCGTCGTCCAGAACCACTGATTTCACCCTTTCTACCAAGCCCTGAAAAGCATCAAGGTAAAAAAAGAGTATTAAAAATAAACAAATACATAAAATAAAACTTCACAGAAATATGCAAACTCGAAAGCGTTACCTGTTCCCCAGGAGACCCAGCTGGCGAAGACACGGTGCGACCGTCGCTTGTGCCTAAAAAAGAGCCGAATATACACCGCAAGAGATTAAGATGTCGCCGAATCTACACAACTTGTTACTATTTTTCTACTTTAAACGTTCAAAGTAGTGTTTCTTAAAGAAACACAATTGAGAATACCGTAGTCTCCTATAAATACAATACGGACATAGACATAATGAGATCAAAACGTTCCAAACAACTCACTCGGCTGGTTCTCATGCTCCATAGACACTTCACCACCATCCGGCGAATCCTTGTCTGCGCTATTCTGGGCGTCAAGCTAAAAAGAATGATTCAGATAATCCAGTAGGCTACCAAAAAAGAAACCCAACGGTTTGTAAGTTTAATTTGCCCCTCTCCATCTCCACAGTAGACATACACTGGCAAGCAAAATAGCCAAAACTCAAAACTACAAATAATCAACATGATACAAGATACAAGGGAAAAAATACATATAATAAATTTCAAGATCCAACCTTTGCCCGTTCTTCTTCTTCTTTCCTTTCTTTCTCTTCCCTCTCCTCCTTCCTTCGCATAAACGGCTTTCTCTTCTTCTTGGCTGCTTCTTCGTCAACTTCTTTCTTCAGGTCAATAAGGGCCTGTGGCGTCGCTGGCGCTTCTCTAAAATGGACGCAAATGACCGCAAAATTGAACACACACACATCGAGTTTCCATCAAAACTTCGCAGTTTTGAACTAGAACAGAAAGAACTGATGATGCACGTACTGTTAGTTGAAAGACAAGAAAGTAACATGAAGGAGAACAACCACAAATTGTAAGTAAACTATAACAAGCATTTGAAACGACTCGATATACAAAAAGACAAACAAACAAACAGCAAAAAACATACCGCGGAAATGGATGCTGGTAAGGCAAGGGAATTCCATATGTCGTTCGACAACCACCCCAAGATAGAGCAAATCCGTCTCCGTTATCCGGTTGCACGATCCACCACTGCTTATCGTCGACGGCTTTGATATGCAAATCACCGTTGTCTGAAAAAGGTCGGAATTAAACAAAGGCCATAAAAAAATCCACATACTAGCACTTGCCAAAACGTTAGTTATTTAGCAACAAGATTGTGTTGTTGTTGCCGGACGCAGCCAGCGTGGTTGATCATCCTCGCGAGATGGGCTATAAGAGGCCTAAAAATGTTGCCACTTTTGCAACAAGATGGACATTAACTTCAGACAGAAAACTAAAAACTAGTTAATGAACTGACAGTAGTCGAGCTGCAAATACGCATCAGTTGGCAACACTTCTTCCTCGATTACGATCTCCTTCCTCTTTTTCGCGCTTCTTTTCTGGACGGGAATTCCGGCAGCAGCTAAAAGGAGAAAATAAATCGACTAGCCATTGCTATTCACAACCCAGAGAATGCGAATTTTGAGGGACTCACCCGATAGTTCATGATTACAAACTACAACAAAATAAGTAACAAATAAACACATTAAATAAAGGAATCATTCACTAATAACCAAAGCCAGACAAACCTTCGAACAACGCATCGTCGTCATCAGATGGAACAGGTTCTCCATGGAACTCGGGCAAAGTCTTCTCCGGCTCGATCACCTCTACATCTGGCTCGGGGTCGACTTGCGAATACTCTGGAAACAGTTGTTTGAAGTAAAAAAAAAACTTTCAATCATCTAAGCGGACCGCTATTAAAATACAATACAACAAGAATAAAGCAACAAGAATTACTACTTTGTCTTTGTAAAAAAAACGAACAAAAACAAAACTCACTCTCGCTCTTCACATTATTCGGCTTGCCCCTCCAATTGCTCAACACATCGTTTGCTCGTTTCACTAGAATGGCTGCATCAATCGTCATCTTGCATGCATTCTCCTTGTCTCCGCTGCTACTCTCCGGACTTCTAAATGTTACGTATCATATCAGCTATCAGCATTTTCAGAATTCGTGGTCTAATTTATAAAAGGCTAAACAACACATATACCTAAATTACTTAAAATAAAATAAAGTCAATTCCAACTATAAACCAACTTTTCACTGTCAATCTCCATAATCCCCGACTCAGGCTCTGGTGAACCGTTCTTTTCGTATAAATCCGGGTCGGCGATTTCCAGCTAGAAAACAAAAGCAAAATGTTAATTTGATGAAAACCACTGAACCACAGACAAACCAATGATGATGATTCGTAATAAAATTTACGATGAAACAATGAAACAACTTAGCTTAAACGCGAATAATAATAATAATAATAATGACGTACCCTCTGATCCTCTTCTTCCTCTCCCTTTTCCTCCGAAGTGGCGACCTCTAGATCCTCTGCCTCGGTTGACTGTACGATAGTGACATCATTTTCTTCTTTTCCAGCTTCTTCTTCACCAGACACCATGTTAGATTCCTAGAAAGCGCATCCCAATACCAATATAACATAAAAATAGAGCTCCCTAGAAACCAGAAGCAGGGCCAGACACATCTGTTACAAAGAAGGCGTGCTCTGCTCCATTTGGGAGAAGAAACGAGAACTAAGAATGCTTGAATAAGATACTGATAAGAGATTTAACGTATACCGTCGCTTCATAGCAGTCAACGGCCTAAGCGCCATAACCATAACTCAGAATTCTCTCAAAAGATCTACCATCATTTCCTCCACTGCTATACGATGTTCCTCCTCAAACGATCGTGA
This sequence comes from Pelodera strongyloides, assembly GCA_036852015.1. Taxonomy (NCBI): domain Eukaryota; kingdom Metazoa; phylum Nematoda; class Chromadorea; order Rhabditida; family Rhabditidae; genus Pelodera; species Pelodera strongyloides. The sequence continues at coordinate 641,458 of JAANDG010000007.1, forward strand.
CATGGTCGGATCAGAGACAGCATCCAATGCCTCCTGCTGCACTGAATCGGGCTCGAAAATCTCTTCAATTTCTTCACTGTTCGCGAAATTGTGCAATTCAGCGTCCGCCTAAACGTAACATTTAAATGTCAGCTCAATGATAAGCTGGAAACAACGGAATAAACAGCGTTACTTTTATTACACAAAAAAATGTTTATAAGTTCCAACATACCTGGTTCAGTGCGCTAGTCGGCAAAGCCAGTTCTTTCACTTCATCGTCCATAACAGCGTGAACAACACTCTCAGGATCCGGCTTTTCTTCTGTAGCGACCTCGGACTTGAAAACTTCGTTCGAAACACGATCAATTACGTCGCACACGCAATCCTCCACGTCCTTTTTATCTGGAGAAAAAAATACGACATGAATTGAATTTTACTATAAAAGACACAAATTCTGAAAAACATATATTCAGTTCTTCACTTTTTGCGGTCGGTTCAGTTCTAGCACTGATAATTATCGATTTTTACGTGTGTCTACAGTACTTATATGATCCAAAGTATGGGGAACACAATTTATTTTACATAGATTGCAACAAATACTACGTAAATACCTCTGAGAGCCTTCATCACCAGGAACACGGTGTCGCATTGAGAAGTAGGTGCGGTTGAACTCTAAACATAACAAATGTGGTGAAAGTTGTAGAATAATAGAATTTACAAAACCAATACAATACATTGGACTCGCAGAGTTCAATTCTGTATACTCAAAAAAAAACTTGACAAGCACATACCGTCTTTCTGGTACTATCATTCTGAGGAGACAGTCCCGCCCCCGCAACTGCAACACCTAAACGAAGATATGTTTGATTCACTGAAAAAAAGACTTTCACCTAGACGAACAATTAGGAACAAACGAGTCTTTCCTAGGACGTACGCAAAAAATTTCAATACGTGAAATCGATCTACTGTCAAATAATTAACTAACCATTTTGTTGCGGCTGCTGCTGTGCAACAGGCACCTTTTTCGGTGGTGGAGGTGGCGGTGGTAACTTGGTCATTAAATGTTGATAGACAACTGATGAAGGAATTGTGGACACAGAAATCGATGACGGATTCGGCTGAGCAATTCATAATTTAACAATAAAATAAATATAATAATGTATATTCTGTTACATGCAAAGCTTAAAAATTTCGAAAATCTTGAAAACTGTCCAATTTCGTTAAAGCGAAATAACGGCTGGTTTTCAAGCGCACGTTGGACAAAATATGATGTATGAAGACTCGAAATCGCGCATATAGTACAGGGAAATACAGTGTCCAAAATACGTTTCAAAACCCGGCTGTAATACAACTTTAATAAACATACCTTCTTTGGTGGCGGAGGTGGTGGGGGAAGCTTTGAGAAAGCCGCCTGCGGTTTCTGACTCTGTTGCTGCACAATAGGTGAAGCGGCAGATGAACGACCAACGGAAGCAGACTGCGGAACGGCTGATGTCGTCGGAGTCGGACGGCTTTGGTCTTAAAGGAAATGAAGTAAGGCTGTGTTGCGTATGTTCCCCAAACTTCGAGTTAAATATTGTCGTAGTTAGCACGCATTCATTGAAGAGAATTCACATTCTCTTTAACAAACAAGTGAGATAATTTTTCAGTAAACAAATGGGCATAAGACTAATGAGGCACAACCTAAACGCTAAAAACAACAAAATTCAAATTTAGAAAACATCTCACCACGAGCAGCTGGTTTTCCTTGCTGTTGTGGCGATGAAATCGACAGTCTTCTAACAGGTCCGGGTGCTGCCGCAGGAGGCACTTGGTGACGGATAACGTCTATAGGAGACCGGTGGAAAGCCTAAAACCACGCTAATACGCAACGAGAGCGTCATACTGATGTGAATGAAACAAATTAACAGGACTATTAGAGGACTACCATAACCTAACAAAATGCTTACCGGCGGTACGACATGTACCGAGGCCGAGGGCGGGGGTGGTGGTACCAGGAGTGCAGCAAGGGGATCGGCATCGGGTGGCGGGGGTGGAGGTGCCTCGGAGGGTGACAATATTCGTGGCATCAACAACTCCATCCGTACTTGTTCCTCGGAGAGAGCGGCTGAATAAAGACGAAAATGAGTCCAAACCCCGGACACCGCGTAATAATAAGTCTAACACTTAAATTCACGATTTGCTTACAATAATAGGTTCCGCAGAAATGCTAATCTCTCGGAACATATTCCTGATAATCCATCCAAAAAGAACACCCCACCCACTCCCATCTGTGACAACTATTGTAAAAATTGGGTTAAATAACAATTATCCCCACCTTGTCTCGCTTTCTCCTCCCTTCGCTGTCGTCTCTTGTTTGGTGTGAGTGGTGTCTCTTGAGAACGAGGTTTTCTCTGACAACTTTCCAAAAAAGACTGTTGCTCGTCGAGAATGGAATTGAGCACATCCTAAAATCAATAAGAAATTTAATTTTAATTTTAAGTTATGTCTACAACTATACAACATAAAGTATAGCCTAAATAAGTGGCACCGTTGCTTTCTGAGTAATTTCAAAATCTTAAAATAGTCCTTGAAAAAAAAACGATTAAACATACAGCATTATTTTGGGCCGCCTTTGAAGAACCAGACGTAGACGTTGCTGGCGGAACAACTGCAGAAAACGAGATACGCTTTGCACGCGGTTCCTGATCTACAAAGAAAAAGTCTTAATCATAAATAAGACATTGCTATGTACCAGTATAAGTTCTGATATAAACAGGAGGAACCTTTCCAATAACATTGCAAGAAAGATATGACCAGACTTTATCAAGGACGTGAACAGTGGAGATAAACGAGGTGATATTATGATCAAATAATATTAGATATCGTTCTTATACACGGACTGGGTGCCAACTCACCTAGCGCCAATATTGTCCCTGAGCGATGCAGATATAGATAATTGCAGCATTAGAATTAGGTATTTCTGACGTCTGAAATTTGAATTAACATACCAGATGTCATCAATGGAGCATTTCCAGCAACCTTCGAAGTAGACGCTTCCGCGTCCGCGGAAGTAGACATTTTCTCCACCTGTTGCTTCTCTTGTTCTTTTTGACGCTTGAACTGAAGACACATAGAATTAAGTAAAGCGCTAGCCTAGCATAATTGTAAACAACACACATTTTTTTACCAGAACAAGCATAAATACAAGATGGATAAAAAAGCCAGATAGGGACAATACAGGATAGTCCCTAAGCACTGGTAAGCACAATAGTAAGCGTCTTTGATCAATAACATGTGCTTCTTTCTGATTTTTACGTTCGGCGACTATTACCAGCCTTCCAGGACTACTACACAACTAGATATATACAAAGGAAGGTTAGACACAACAAAAATCGATACCTCATTCAGTCTTTTCTGCCACATAACACCCACTCCAACATTTTGAGGCGGAGCCGGCCTCGGTCGGTCGACAGACGTACGACGATCCGAGGTAGAGGCACAGGTCCTTTCACTGTGCGCCTGAGACTGAGAAGGACGACGCTTCGTTGTTCGTTCCACACATCTCTCGGGTTGATTAGATCGTTCTGCTGAAATCGAGCAAGAAATAAAATAATAAAGAAAAACAAAGTTTGTGTCCCAAAATACAATGCCTTAGGGAAAATGTTGCCTACATTTTTGTTATACATTTGCAATACACTACAGTTATTAATATGGGTTAAAAATTCATTCGCAACCTGTGTCACGACTGTCCCTCGAGCTTTTTCTGTGCTTGTGAACACGGCCAGCAGTCGCTCTCTCGCTCGACTTTTCCGACTTTGAACTTTCCTCGGAATCGTCCCGTTTTACGTCCTAAAGATGTTCATGCTATACAAAGGGTCAATCAAATTAAGATAAAGACTTCTTACAACTAAACTTTCAGAACTACAACCATAAACCTCGCCGGTGAGTCCGGAGGTGGTTCGCGAAATTCTCTCTATTTATGATAAGTTTCTGGTAAATTTCACGTACCACCGCGTCTAAAATTCTAATCTGGGTGGTGGTTCAGCTGTGCGCCCTCTAAGTTTATGCAATATTGTAACTCCGGCTCCGGTAGTGGTTCGCCGGTGAGCTCGCAGACGGCCTTAGGCTATGACTACAATTTACTGCTACCTGTTATAGATGTTGTCAACTCAGAAACTGGACTCTCTGAAGTTATAAACGTGTACTGTTTTTGTACACTATTATTAATAAAACTCACCCTAACATCTGATTCGTCCTCTTTCGGAACAGCGCTTGCAGACACGGTCTAAAACAAATCACGTCAAACATAATTAGAGGATAATCATTGGATCAAGCAAGTAACCATTCAAAATCTCCTTACAACAAATATATACCTCATCTGTATCCTGTTTCTCCACGACAAGTTCTGGAGCGTCCGCCATAAATGTAACGATGGGAATTGCCGGCTCATCAGTTGCTCTATCATTCGGGACCACAGAAGCGACAGATAACTAAAGATAATTCATGTAATACATAAAAATCACAAGGATAAATAACACACATGTACACTGGTACACTTACAGAAATGTGATGATTGTTGTTGTCGTTGTGTAGACAGCACTAGTCATTCAGGATTTTGGCGCGACATGATAACAAAAATTCCAACCAATAGACCGTAATCGATAAATTGTTACTTCATCCGTTGGAATGCTATCCTCTTGCAAGTCCTGACATGGGGACGGTACAACCGACTCAGTTTCTGCCGCCGCTCTATTGGTATTTGAACGTCGACGCTAGAAATATATACCATTGAGAGAAAAAAGAAATCCTTACTTAATGCGCACACTAAATCAATCAAGCACGTGGAACGAACTGGGGAAGGAGCGCATCGTTTTTTCCACAGTAGCACTCACATATCGGATCTTCGTATTAAAAGATAAAGATAAAGTGTACCGGGTTATATCAACCGAATCCGCAGAAACGGTGCACCGGGGTTCATTTCAGATCTTCGTATTACTGCAAGAATACGACAATATTCCCGTCTACTCTTACCGCGCTCTTTTGGTTGCAAGTAATGTATCTCATAAACTACAAAACGAACCCTTGGTGGTTCCGGAGGTGGCGTGGCTATTATCCTTGGCCGTCGCACCCTCCTCGATCTGCCAAATTCTTCGGGCACCTGGGCTTGTTCTTCGTCTTCCCGCTCTATCAATCCCGGTTCCTCTTGAGTATCTTGAGCAACCACAACCTCTTGTATACAAACATCATCTTCGGCAACCGTATCCGGATCCGGCTCTGGACCACCTTCTTGTGTTAGAACAGGCATATCCTAAACATTAATGAGCGTCAACATAATAAATTACTGAAAGAAAATATTCGCATACACATTAATGGGGAAATTACAAAGGTAAAGAAGGAATTACTATTCATAGAAAAACAAAAATATTAAAAAAAACTAACCGCAAAGTTCATATCATCTGTGGTACTGACCTCTTGAACGTGCACCTACAACATAATAGATAGTAGAAAAGCACATAAAGGTGTATGCAGTAGTCTAAGTCTAACAACTAACAATAAGCCACCAGCATTTACAAAGGAAGCAAAGCGAAATTTAGCGAAACAATAACATAAAAAGTAAAAAGTAAAAACCTCTTCATTCTGCACTTGTAGTTTTTCCTGTGAAACCAATGCGGACAAAGGAACATCGTCATCGGAAGCACTGTTAATTTCTTCAGGTTCCTAAGATTACATACAATGAAGTAAAATTGCGTGAATGTAAACAAACATACACTTATATATTATATTGCAGAACAAAAGCGCTTTACATAGATCATGTAAAACGACAAAAGACATACCTTTGTACTTGCCTCGCTAACAATTTGCACAATGGATGATGGTAACTCGGCACCTAAATTGTCATTATTGCTCAGCGCATAAGCAAGTAAGATTACTTACTTGTGGTATACAACTTCTTGTTAGTGGTACAGAAAACACAGTAAGGGAGACCAGACCATAACTAACACAACATAGGCAGCATTTTGCAGGAAAACACAGAATAAAATTAGGAAAATGGACATACCTGCTGAGGCCCTCGTAGACTTCCTAACGACTCTCTTTGGCGGGACAGTTACGGGTGCTTCAAGAGTAGGCTGTTCCGGCTCGGTTGGAGCAGTTGCTAAAATATAAATTGAAGAAAAACTGTAAAACAAACTAATGGACAATCCAACGCTTAACCCGAATCATTCAACTATTCATCCTCACTGTCAAATAAGTGCCAGAATAACGAAATTGGGTTGGATCAATCCTATAATCTATCATTCAAAGACACTCCAATAAACATCATCGTTTGAGAAATTCACGTTCAGTCAAATATATAGTATTTAGAATAAGTAGAGTTTACGGGAAAAAAAAGTTCTCTACCTTGCGTAGCTTCCACTTGTGCCACCGCAGATCGATTCGTTCGCCGTCTTGATCGTGTAGGACGAGAAAGGGACGGGGCAGTCGTTTCTTCACTATTCTCCACCAATTCCTCTTTGACTTGAACATCAATGACCTCACTTACAGGAGCAGGTTCATCCATAGATGGTTGAGGTTCTGACTGCGGCGTAGGAGTTATGGTAGCAGTCGAACGTCGAGAAGCTGAAAGAGACGTTCACTCATAAAACAAATTGAGAATCCAACTTTTGCAGTCCCCCGGTGAAAGCAGCAGGTTCCTAAACCTAAGCAGTAGAGAATAGAAGCCAAAGAGGACACTCCGAATGGAAACTCACTCAATAATGCAAAATAATAGTGTGTGGAGATTTATTAATCTACTTCTACAAAAAGTCTAGTTATCAAATTACGATACGTGTGGACAAGATGAGTTGTATTACTACATATGTACATATTATCAGTCATTTACAAACCTCTCTTTGGTGCTGGTTCTTCAACAGCTTGTTCCTCAGTGGTCGATACAACCGAGCGCCTCGTAGACACTGAAGTTATATTAATAAATGGTATTTAATAATGTGGAAATACACACTCATGGAATGTCTATGGCGTAAACAAAATCAGTAAAGCCACAATGGGAACATAAACTATCATACCAAGTTCATAAAGCTAAGCTACCTCTTTTATTCGACTGAACCGACGGTGAAACTTTCTTTCCTGACGTTTGTTTCGGTGTTTCCTATAAGAAAATTCAATAATGCCGAGAGTCGATCACTTCCGTGACGTGAATGCCAAGTAAGAGGTCAATGCAAAGAAAACTGTTGGTTGCTCGCAACAGTTTTCCGTCTCGGAACTAAAAATTCCATCGAAAGCAGCAATTAATTAACTGAATGTGTATGTTTTGTTTTTGTTTTATTATTTTTTATTATGCGATCTTTTCGGGAATAAGGAGTTAATCCACAAAGGTTTCAGACAAACACTGAAGGATTGACACATAAATCGACCTGTGGCTGTGACACATCATCGGCTGCTTTCAGTTTTGAATTTGTTCTTCCACGTTTTGCAGGGGCCGGCGTAACAGCCACAGCCTCGTCTTCGACTGGCTCTTCTTTAACTTCGCCAACAGAAGCACGCTAAAATTGAGCAATATACTTTAAGCTCAAGCCAAGCAATTCAGCATCGGCTAATTGGAAAACAGCAATAAATTTAGATATATCAGGTTACTTGAAGGGCATTATTTTAATCTATCCTTGGAAACTGGAGCAATCATAATAAATCAGAAATAGTGTAGACAAAAATGCAGACCGCCAAGCGACCGGCAAACAGCGGGATGGGATAAAAAGGCTGACCGTTTTCCGCTTTGAGTTACGGGTTTTCTCTGTTGTAGTGTTCTCCGTTGTGACGGACACCGAATGAATCTCAACAGAAGCCTCTTTTTGCTTTCCTTTCTTCCCCTGCAAGAAAACAAACATAAAATATGTGCCGAAAGCTAGGATCTACCTAAAATCGAGATAAAATGCAATCAATTAAAAAACAACAAACAAACACACCCTTGTTGTGCTGGGTGTTGCAGGCGATGCGGTCAAGTTCTCTGTTTTAACAGAGCTCTCTTGAGATGAGGAAATTGGAATCCCACCACCATTGACAACGAATTCATACAATCTGTCAGCCAATGCATTCTTGTTACCGCTTGTCGGCAAGCCTAAATGTGAGTGAGATGATGCCTGCATAATTGAGCAATGAAAAAAAGAATACGGAACAACACTGTCAAACCGAACAAAGTAAAACAGAAAGAAAACCAGATAGGACATAGAAATGACAAATCCATTACATACCACGAAGCTCCAACTCCTTCGTCAAGCGAGCCTTCTCCAGGAATGGTATAGTAGCAGGATTCAAAACATTTTCGGAAGAATTCTGCCCGGCGCCACTGCGACGGCTTCGCGTGGACATGTATCAATGCCTGAAACTATTCAACGTAGAATATAAGCAAATGATAGAAAAGAAAGTGATACAACGCTTGGAGGCTCAAACACAATAATGTACCTTTCTTTTAAAGTTATCAGCAAAAATGGCTAAAGGTCACATATTCGCACAGGCGAGAATGAAAGAATACAGCTGTACAATCGAACACATACATTGTTTGATACATGATATAAAACAATCCTAACGGCGAATGTAGGAGAGCTATAAAAGGCCACAATTCCCAAATGATACAAAAGATACCGAGGAGAAACGAATGCACACCCAATGGCCTTCAAACTAAGCAAACAAGATGTGTATTCGATTATGTGATTCACAACTTATATCATTTTTTGTTGTTGAAAGAAACCACGAAAGAATGGCTCCTCTGTATGACGAAAGGTTCGAATTGAACACGCGCACGCGTCAGAGAAAAGAACACACAAAATGGTCTGCGTCAGACACATAAGTGCAACGCACTTTGATAGTTACGGTAGTTTTGCGTGCATTTAACTTCCATGGAAAGCAATGACATGTGTCCACGTACTCCCAACCATAAAATTAAAAGAATATAAGAAAGTATGCCATAGTTTGGCATGACAAAGCCCGTAAGATATCCCCCCATTTGTTCTCGTGCACTCGAATAAATTCTTAGTGGATAGCAAATCCGGAACACCTCCAAAGTTATGAAAAGCATACCTGATCCAAATTGGAAACTCCAAGACATTTCTGTTTGCCACAGAAGCCATAAAACATCCCAGATATGAGTCTAACCCTGGAAGCAATTAACTGCCCTGCAGTAAAACAGATCAACAGTATACGTCTTTTAGAAAATATACAGTGCGTCGCATAAGTATGTAGGCACCCCCAAATTTAACGATAAATATTTTGGACCAAAATTTTTTGAACAAATTTTAACACCACGAAATCGACCATGGCGAAAAACCCGAGGACAATGAAAATTAGAAAAAAATTCGACATTTTCAGTATTTTACGAAATTTAAACCGAAAAACAGCTGTTTCAAAAGTTTGTAGGCACTTCAGTAAAAACACTTTTTATTAAAAAAAAAAAACAGAATAATGAATGACAATATTCATTTAATAATCGGTGTGACCACCGTTATTCTTGGTGATGGCAAAAATCCGGTTCGGCAGGGAGTTGGCCAGGTTCTTGAGCAACTGAGCGTCCATGCCGTTCCACGCTTGGAGAATTGCGGCTTTAAGGGTGGCAACTGTGTCGTAGGTACGATTATTAGCGTAAATTTTCCGTACCAACAATCCCCAAAGATTCTCTATGGGATTGGCATCTGGGGAGCAAGCAGGCCAGTCCATAACGTTAATCTGGTGCTGTTGAAAGAATGCCTTGGTGGATCTGCGCATTATCTTGCTGGAGTTGCATTCCTTGCCGTGCTGGACTCTGCATAAACGGTAGCAAATTCTTCTGGAGCACTGCCTGATAATCCAAGGAGTTCATCCGAGTGGTAATAAACTCCAATGCCAGAACGCCATCATGATGAAACGCGGCCCAAACCATTACTGTGCCACCCCCAAAGTTCCTTTTCTGAAAGAAGAGCGGCTCCTTCCTGAGATCTCTCAAGTAGTGGTGATTTCCATCGGGACAATCCAAATTAAACTTCTTTTCATCGCTGAAGATCACCTAAAGCAAGGAATAGAGCGGTTTATAAAAAAATTAACGAGAAACAAAAAATAAAATAAGCGATAAACAAGAATTACCTTAGACCAATTCTGTGTAATGTTGTTCTGACAGAAACCGAGACGAGCGACTTTGTGAGCAGCCGTGATGCGAGGAGCTGGTTTCATTTTTGAACTCACTAGGTGAGGACGGCGTCTAATGGCCCGCCAAACAGTTCTCTTAGATGCAGTAGTTCCCTGATCAGATCGAAGTTCGTTGACTGACTTCGACGCATTAGAGGCAAGACGTCCTAACAGGCGATCTTCCTGAGCAGTGAATAAACGAGGACGACCAGTCCTCTTCTTAGTGCCATAGGAATTGGGGTCTTTCAGGAATTTGTCGACCACACCAGGAGACCGATGAATTTGAGCCGCAATGGCCCGATTGCTAAGACCAGCTTGATGCAGGGCCTCAATCTGGACGCATTCGTTGTTTGAGAGATGCTTACCACTTGACAATGGCTCACATTATCACTAATACCCATGACAATTGCAATTTATCCATTTCAGAACAATTATAATAAAATAAATTAATAATACGATTAACTAAAGTGGGTGCCTACAAACTTTTGAAACAGCTGTTTTTCGGTTTAAATGTCGTAAAATACTGAAAATGTCGAATTTTTTCTAATTTTCATTGTCCTCGGGTTTTTCGCCATGGTCGATTTAGTGGTGTTAAAATTTGTTCAAAAAATTTTGGTCCAAAATATTTATCGTTAAATTTGGGGGTGCCTACATACTTATGCGACGCACTGTACTTCACATATTGATATGAGATCCCATCGTTGCAAACATTAGCACAGATCAAACCAATAACAAGACAATAACGAACAATTTATTGTAGCACAAAATTCCTCAAAAACAACAATAAAATGAATTTGAACGAGATCACGACAAACAAAATTACAGTGCAAAACAGCATAATACAGTACACATGCTCATGCTCAAGACGTCTTCAATAAAAAACTATTCGAATGAATTTATATTTAAAAATGCTGTTCACCGGTCAATAAATAAGATCCATGTGATACCCGGAAAAAAATGAGGTAAAAAATATTTGCAAAGTACAGATTGGTAATAAGTTCGCAGAAAGACCCTCCTAACGTCCTAACATACAAAACGCATACAAAACAGCGTAATTCATTCTATACAACACAAGAGTAACTTCAAATTGTCAGTACAATTCCTAACACTTCAAAAGCTTCATGAACTGTTCATCATCAGCTGTCTTCAATTGAGCAATCAGTGCACTTTCGTCGTCTTTCTTCACTTCCAGACCCTGTAGAACAATTGACGCCTCCTAAAATGACCAAGATTACTGTAACCAATTTATGAACCCTAAAACCTCAATACACCAAGAAGCCAATACTCTCAAATTTCAAAAGACATTTCTAGAGTTCAGCGCATTAAAGGGAATATGTAAGCCCTTTTTGAAGTTAAGCTGTGTTGATAGAATGTATGTTTCCCATTAAGGAAACAATAGCAAAAGTTGTCCAAAGATCCCCAGTTAGCAGAAAATAAACCACAAAGTTCATCCTTTCCATAGTAAACGCGTTACTTGAGACGATGCCATACATCGACGGGGTCAATGGAAATTTTTTCAAATATACATACAGATATCGTGAAATTGCATTGCTCAGAGACATATTTGCATGCAAATTCGAATATTCACATTTGCATATTCAGCCGCCTATTTAAATTCATGTCTGGTGTGGAAACTCTAGTTTTGCGTGTGTTTTGCGCATTTTGAGTGCCTACATATTCCCTTTAAAAGACCTTACATAGTACAGTGCTCCAAAAAGACCTATTATAGGTCATTTAAAAAGTATTACTGTAGTTCAGACCTTATTATAGGTCATTTAAAAAGTATTACTGTAGTTCAGACCTTATTATAGGTCATTTAAAAAGTATTACTGTAGTTCAGACCTTATTATAGGTCATTTCAAAAGTATTACTGTAGTTAATTAACTTTTTCATAGGTATATATCGGGTCACAGGTCCCATAAATAGTCCCAAAAGTTACACGTTTCTAGGATAATAACCCCACTTCCCACTCTTCATCAAAAACTTACATCGATAACATTTTGCGGGAATCCGACCATTTTGGCTACTTGCAGTCCAAAACTGCTCTGTGCAACACCCGCGCGTACTTCATAGAGAAGGGAGAGTTGTCCGTTATCCACGCTCACAACCGTCTAAATAAGACAAAGCGCTCACGCTAATTATAATCAGTTTTTTTTTGCAACTGTCAGTATCTTTGTTAAAATTAGATTTTTCCTACGAACCAAGACAATTCTCAAAATAAAGCAAACTATTTATGATAAGTGTAAGTATCTTAAGTCTAAGATTTTTTACGGTAACTACAGTGATTATAGTTTTCTTAGTGTAACAATTAACAGAGTTGTCACATCTTCAGAAACCATGGTTTTCTTTCCCCGTGGAAAAATCATAGGCTCTCTAAAATACTTCTACCCACCTGCATTGCTTTAGCGTTTTCATGCGCTGCGAGGGCAGCCATTTCATGAAAATGAGTAGCGAATAAGCAGAAACATTTCACACGCTCGAGGATGTCACTAAAGAAATGTACTGCACATATAATTAATTAATTAGGACGGGACTAGGACGGGGAAAAACGTGTGTGTATCATCTTCATTCATTTCCTAATTTCGCCGGATCTACGTCTATGTATATCGCCGACTATCACGCACTGCAGGGGAGAATATAGGGTGCCCACTTCACGTTCAAGTGTACTGTGGCTGAAATCAAACACATGGTGCAGCTACAAATACTGAAGGAACTGTTTAACTCACTTCACACTCACACACAAAACACAATACAATAAAAAACACAAACCTAGCAATGGCCCATGCGAGTCCAAATCCATCATACGTGCTCGTTCCCCTGCCGAGTTCGTCCATAATAACCAGTGAATTTGAAGAAGCATTCTGCAAGGACAAGATATGCAGATTCACAAAAACGAAACACATACACCGTACTCTTTCTCAACAAGCCAATGAACTAAAAATCCAACTTGTTGCACATTCGCTAAGAAACGCCAACTAGAAAACTACACACTTCTAAAATAGTCGCCGTGTCGAGCATTTCCGCCATAAAAGTAGAAATGCCTCTTGTTTGCTGGTCAGAAGCACCCACTCTGAAATGTTTATCGATAATGGAGGTTAGATCACATCAACTGATAACTTCCTTTACTCATATCAATAACACACACTCCAATCCAACAGTCAAGCTCTTCTGTCGCTACCACCATAATTACTATTGATTCACCCAACTCTGTAACGTATTGATTAATACCTAAACTAGGCTACATAAGACTCGTGTTCAATTCCTCGTAATATCAACAATCATAACCTGGTAAAAATTGCATCCAAAATTGAAAGTTTGGCTCTTGAAGCTGGCACACGACATCCCATTTGAGCAAGAAGTGCGCAGATCGCTGCGGAGCGAAGGTACGTACTCTTACCACCCATATTGGCTCCGGTTAAAATAACCATACGTTCGGAACCTGAACGAAGCAGAGTCTTACAATCTTCACTTTAGTCGTTCGACCGACATCCGCATATCCATATCGTCAGAAAACATTTAAAAAAAAGTTATAGGTTAAAGGTGGGACGGTCTTTCAGGGCAGCTGGGTAGCATAAAAGATTATATTTAAAATTTACGCCTTTCAGCCAGACAACCTACCAAAGATAACGTCATTCGGAATGTAGCTCGACTCTAAAGATGTTTCCAGTACAGGATGACGGCAATTCTCGAGTTCGAATACTCCAGATCCTAAATAAAGGGCAGAACTTCTCACCACTACAACCAAGAAGCGCCAAACAACACTACTTAAAAGACGTAGTTGGTATTTCGGTCAGTTTCCCGAGAAGAAGAGAACATCAGAGTTGGATCAAATGAAAAATGGCGATGAGAACGTGACTAAACAGCAATAAACTTTTCCGACAGCTTGACTCACATTACTCAATACTGTAGTGTAACGGATATGTAGTGGAACTACAAATACGTATAAATGCTAGAATTCAAATAGGCAAATTAGCATACGAAGTAGTGTAATATAAGCGAACGAAAAGAGCTAACGAGGAGACTCATACGAGTAGCTCCGACGAGACTCCTGAGACTACGGCTGAACTCTACACTCTACTCTACACCGAGGCGCCCGAGACAACTACACCCGCGAGAGGACTTTCGAATAAGGAAGGAACCTCGACAACAGCTCAACAAGAAGATCTACGCTTCAACCTTTGTCTTCCCTATCTATTGTATAATAAAGTATTATAATAGATCGGTGTTGGTTACTGAATATAATTCGTAATATTGTTCATTCGTTCATTTTTGGTCCTCAGTTCACACTCGCCGAGTGCTGAACTTTCGTCGGTCATCTTTGCCAGTCAAGTGAAATAGCAGAACTATCTCAGTGGAAGTACAGGCTATTTCAGTGGCGTTCAGGAATTGCAGCTTACACTCACGATGGAAGGAATAAAAATGACTGAATTTGACCCGACTAGGATGGACTTGGAGATTTGGATCGAACGATTGGAAATTCACTTTTTACGGAAGAAAGTGAAAGATGACGAAGAAAAGGTGTTGACGTTATTATCGCTGGTATCAATGGAAACGTATACTTCACTCGCGGCATGGACCGAACCGAAGAAACCTAGAGAACTGGCCTATAGCACACTGGCTACAATGATGTTGGAACGATACTGCAAAAAGAAGATGGTCATAAGCTATCGGGATGCTCTACTCACAGAAAAGCAGAAGCCTGGCGAGACAATCGAGGAATTCTACAGGGAATTGGAAAAGTTGGCAGGAAAATGTGAGTTTCATAAAGTTAAGCATGTAAAAGATTGTATTTTGACTATGCAGTTCATTAGAGGTTTAAGTACATGGCTGAACTTCCGCATGCATGCGGTCATTTAAGTCAAAAAGCATGTATGCCGTCAATCGTGCGGCAGGCATGATTTTTTTGAGTACGGTATTGCCGGTCATGCATGCCGCCTTGTTCGCACTAACCGTGCATTTCACGGTTTTGAACAAAATGCACGGTTCATTTTTTTCTGAGTTTTTTGCAAAGTTCTTTTTTTTTTGTATTTTTTTTCGTTTACCATGTTTATTTTGCTTATTTATTATTGTGCTAATGTTTTTTGTAACAGATAAGGCGACAATGAAGTGCCAGTGGAGAAAGGAGTAGTACAAAATGGATGGGACGGTTGACAGCGCAGGAATCGAAACGGAGGAAGTATTTGACAAGTTAGTGCGTTATTACTTACTATTCTTCATGTTTTTCTCTCGTGCCAATGTCTTGCAAAACCAAAGTCATGATTCAGTTATATCTGTCTGGGGGGGGGATTGGGGGGATAAATGTTGCAGTTGCACTCAGGGGCGGGGGACTTTGGAATTCTTTGACATTACATATGTTCGGCTTTATATGTATTGTATTTCAGCTGCCTGTTTATTTAGAACAACCGATTTTCATTAGATATTTTAGAGAACGCACAACGAAACCCGTTCCCTCTGAATTTCTGAATACGCCACGTTGATATACACGTTGGATGGCTGGGCTGAAGAACGTACGTTTTGTGTTTTGACTACCTTCTCATTTCTGTTCTACCTTATAACCACTAAACCGCTTGGCACTTTCATTCAATAATTTTTTTTCGGAACCAGCATTGCCCTCGCCCTTGGTGTTGTTTTATTTGCAGGATACTGAAGTGGGGGAGGAAACACAATTTAAGGGAAATTTATTACATTTATTAGTTGTTTCAGAAATGACTGGATTGTCTCACAGGACACTACTCGCTACTGTCACCTGCTCTTCATCAGGTACTTTATTCAGTTTTATTTTGTTTCATTAATTGTGGCTCAATTGGTGGTCGGATTCCCATACCCGTCTCGCGTAGTCTAAATTTTTCTTCAGCGTAGTGTGAAGAAAATTTTTTGTTTTGTTGTAGAACCTTATTTGTTTAAGCAAACTACCGGCCCTTTTTTGAAACGCATCGTGGACAACTGAGTCCTTACGTATTTATGCTAATTTACTCGATTTTTTTATTCTAATTCATGTCATCGCATTAGCATCATAAGAATGATAATGTTTGCGTTTCAAAAACCCGGCCAGTATTTCGCTTTAACTCAGGGACACATTTTGGTCTGTTTGAAAAGTATGCCCGACACTCTAATACGGATCTTTCGTAAAATTAAATATGTTTTATATGTAATGGCGCATCTTAGATCTGTTCGCCCACACTAGCGCATATTCCTTCTACGTATTACGACTACGAAAGTGTTCATGTGATGACGCCGTTTGAGTAAATTGAGAGGGATCCATGTCAAGGTAAACAATTATGATTTAATGTGGCCTTTTAGTTCTTTGAGAAAATGCAAACTTCCTGTAAAGTTGCAGTGATTGAGGGATACATAATGTGCGTAGTGTTAGTACCCTATTTTTCTGTTTCTGTGCATTTTTCTTACCAGAACTGCCTTTGTACTGTTGTTGGAGTGTAAAATATGACAATATAGCCTCAATTCGAGTTGTGTGTAGTGTCATGGGACGTACAGTAGTCAATTAAAATAATCTATGTGGGTAATTAGTGTATTGTTCACGTTACAGTGTGGTAAACTAACTCTTACGTTTCAGCTGTGCAGAAGACGACAGGGGATGCGCTTTCTTCCGGGCCACAACCAATTAACAAACCACAAAGGAAAACCCTATTAATTAATTATAAATTTATTGTTTCTTTTCTTTTTCCAGTGCTTTGTTTGCTCTTGTATTGCTCTGCCAGTGTGACCAAATAAAAGAATGATGAATTATTGTCTTATTGGTGTTATTTTTTGTTAATTAATGGTGGTTTATTTATTTTTATTAAAGGGGTGGGGGTAGGGAGGTTCCTGTGAAATTTTCCATTTTCCGCACGTTTACGGCACCGTGCATAAGATGGATGCGGCATGCATGCTTTTTGAGATTTGGCATGCATGCAGTCATCATGACTGCATGCATGCCATTTGGATGCGGCATGCATGTTTTTTAATTGACAGCATGCATGCCAAGTGTGACCTGAGTAGTGACAAGGTGCGTGAGAGACTGTTGCTGGAAAACGAAGAAGAAGGAATCAAGACGCTACATCTCGCACAAAAAGTGGAGACAGCGGAAAGAAGCGCTGCGAACATGGGTCGTGATGTTCGACACCGCGTGCAACAGCAACAGGGAAGCAGCACGTCGAGTAGTAGAAGCAAGGAGTTGTACAAGGACAAACAAGTGTGTTTTAACTGCAGCAAGCCAGGACATTTGGCAAGGAACTGTCGACGAATTGGGACCATAAGATACGACGCTGTCAGGAGAAATACCCCACAGGTAAATAAGTTTTCTAGTCCATTACTGTTACCAGTTAACATTCAAGGGTTGCAAACCAACACGGAACTAGACACAGGGGCAGCATGTTCCATAATTGATGTGGACACGTGGCAGAAAGCAGGAAAACCGACACTATGTCCAGTAGCATGTAATGTACGGAGCTACACAGGAGAAAGGATACCGTTCAAAGGAAGGTGTACAGTAATGATGGAAATTGGACACACTCGCAAGGAAGTGGATCTACATGTACTACCAGGAACGGGAGCTCCTATATTTGGACGTGACCTGAAGGAAAAGGTTGGTTTGTCACTTGATGATCTAGAAAGCCTAGCTCTCAGTAAGGAGGTCTCGAAGTTTGATACCCGTGCCTTAGTTGTAGGACGGAAGACCCGAGTATGTGGTAGAAAAGCCCAGGTAAGAGGCAAGATACCTGAAACGCACCGCGACTGTGCTTCAGAAGGAGTCAATGGATCGGCTCAAGTGAAAATAGTTTCCGCTGCAGTCGTAAAGGAACCGAGAAGGTCGATGTTGCATGCGATGAAGGATACGTCCCGACGAAGGAGGATACTTCGCAGGACAAGGCTCAAATTATGCGAGCACGAGATGATAGAAAATAGAACACCGCCGGAACGCAGCAAGGTGTTATGCAGAGAACCAATTTTTGAAAAGGTACTGACCAAGAAATTGGGAAGGGGTGAGGTAGAGATTGAGAATCCTACTACCGATTGGTTTAAATTTTTGGTCAGTCCACGCCAGAAAGGATTGAAGGATTCCGTTGAGATGGAACAAGGACGAGGAAGAAAAAGGAAGAAACGTTACAAGCCTGTGAAGCTACAGGAAGGCTCAACGAGTACGACCTCGCGCCGTCAATAGTGCAAGTTTCTTTCCTTTTTAATACCTTTTGGTATTAGGTATTTGTAGTTATTATTTTTTAGAATTTGTATAGGGTTACAAATTGGGAAGGGGTGTAACGGAAATGTAGTGGAACTACAAATACGTATAAATGCTAGAATTCAAATAGGCAAATTAGCATACGAAGTAGTGTAATATAAGCGAACGAAAAGAGCTAACGAGGAGACTCATACGAGTAGCTCCGACGAGACTCCTGAGACTACGGCTGAACTCTACACTCTACTCTACACCGAGGCGCCCGAGACAACTACACCCGCGAGAGGACTTTCGAATAAGGAAGGAACCTCGACAACAGCTCAACAAGAAGATCTACGCTTCAACCTTTGTCTTCCCTATCTATTGTATAATAAAGTATTATAATAGATCGGTGTTGGTTACTGAATATAATTCGTAATATTGTTCATTCGTTCATTTTTGGTCCTCAGTTCACACTCGCCGAGTGCTGAACTTTCGTCGGTCATCTTTGCCAGTCAAGTGAAATAGCAGAACTATCTCAGTGGAAGTACAGGCTATTTCAGAGTTGGATCAAATGAAAAATGGCGATGAGAACGTGACTAAACAGCAATAAACTTTTCCGACAGCTTGACTCACATTACTCAATACTGTAGAATCGGTAAATGTGCAGAACTAAGTCGTTAAGCCCAGCAAAAGAAACCAATTTTCGTACAAAGAACCAACCCATAGGCAAAAATTCCGGGCGAACATACTCGCGCGGAGCAGTCACTGCCATCATGGCCATAGATACCAGGACATCAACTGTGGCCACAACACCGGACAGCGATGACAGAGAACCACCGTATCCAGCACAAGTCTGCACCACCTGCAACAAACAAAAAGAAGAAATAAGCTAATACAAACACTACATATAAGCTTGTTTTAGATATCATAATTTTCGAATATTCATTTTTTTTATGCTCTTCCAGTTCCAGGGAGCGCAGCACCAGAAAAAAGCGATGTGAAAAAACATAAGGCTATCATGAAACTACCGCGAGCAACCGGAATACCGTAAAAGCCACAATAAGAAAATCAAGAGTGGTAGAAGTACAACTAGCAACAAAACTACAATCCCCAAAAACAGTGTTTCATAAACCACCTCGGCCTCCAAATCCTTCTGAGCAGCGCTGTAAACCTTTTTTAATTCCGAGTATTCGCCATTTAACGAGTCCAATGTAGCGTCTCTAAACAATTCAAATAGAGGCGTGTGTATGTGTAAACCAAAGAAATGAGCCTATGCGAATGAAACAGCGGATGAAAAAACTACGTAAATAAGTTGACGGTATCATACGGTACAGATTAGATACGGTAACACTCACCGAAAACGCATTCCCGCTCCTTTGCCTACATCCAAAACATTGATGTCCGTGAACTTACGAATGTTCTTCTCTTCCTAAAGAAGGTTTCATAAGCGAAAGCCAGTTCACTAACTTATCCACAGACTGTGAACTTAGAACTGCAGTACGCAGTAGGATACTCAAATTAGAAACACATACCTTGAGCGTAACTCTGAAACAGAAACCGTGAATCGAATTGTAGTCAAGCTTCACTTCTGATCCATACCGAGAACGAGCCTAAAATATACGCGAAATAGATATCAAACAATGTAAAGCACCTAAAAAAATTACTAACAATAAGTCACATCAAATTCACTTACATTCAGAGAAACTAGGCACTAGGAAAATGTTACTATACACTCTCCTCCGAAATGTATACTTTGTACTTCACGACAAGAAAACGAAACAAGTACTCAGTAAATCTAGAATAGAAACTTAGAAACCTTGTTGAGAGTTTTCTCACACCGTTCTTCAATTTGTGTCATAGCTTCGTAAATCCTGAGAAGCTCGGGGTCGATGTCTGGTTTAATTCGGAAATCGCCTAAAGAGAACAAAACGTAGTTAAACGTAATTTAGATACAATGCTTAAGCTAAACAAGAAAAAATGAACAGACTCTGTAAGAACTTTTTCTAATATAGTTAGAAGGCTCAAGAATCGGTGGTGACAAAAGAAGACTAATTTCCCAAAAGGCAACTTGTATGTTTTCTGTACCCGTCTTCTCAAAATGCTCGCAATCGACAGTCTCTTGAATAAGCCTCACGAACTTCTCGAACACCTTCAGCCCATGGCAAATTGACTCCTAAATGTCGAAATTCTAAGCTAGATCAAGAAATACTTGTAAAACGAATAACTGCAGCAAATGTATAGGAAGCTACACAAATAACATTCACTAAAGAAACCACGCACTAATAAGCCCAGTACTGTAATAAGAAAACAAAAACCCCACCAATATAAGATCCTTCACAGAAGCCGCATAAGCTGGATTCTCTTCGAAAATAATGCGCACTACATTTTCTAGCCGACCGACGACACAAACTGCTTGGTAGATGCGGTAACAGTCCTGCAGGAATGGCAGTTTAAAGTTTAAAAAGTATAATAAACATCGAAAGAGCAGACTACTTTTAAGGGGAGACGGAAAGACCGAAAAACACACACACACACATACAGTAGCATAACTGGAACTCATGAACTAACCTGCAGCTTGGCTCGGTTCTGAATAAGGCGACGAGAGAGACTGGCCAGGTCTGGGAATTTAGGTAGAATGACATCGTGAAGCATACGACACTCATCCTCACAATCCACTAGGGCAGAGACTGCATCCTAAACGAAAATGAGTTTATTCTTAACGTGTAGATATTGCGTATTGGGACAAAAAAAGCTACAACTACATACACGAATATTGCACTAAGATGTCTTTGGGCTACAGTAAAATATAGTTACCTGTCGCTCTTCAATGAGTCGCATGTCACACAATGGACGAACCATCCACTCTCCTGGAAAAAGTGCAGGGTATAATTTCCACTCAGGTCACGCTTCGCTGGCGTGCAGTCATTTATGAAGCACGCGTGCGGCATCCAATCCGCTGGCGTGCAGTCCGACGGACTGCATGCGTGACCAGGACAGTCCACAGTTTATGCGTGCGGCAGTGCCGTATGCGGAAAATTAATATTTGCACAGGAACCCCCCTCCTTCCTACATATAAACATAGCAATAAATAAGGCACTACAACAAAAAAACAACGCAATACAACAATAATACACCAATATATTTATTCGCGCACACTTAAAAAAGACATACAAAAGAGCAAGAAACAATGTCAATTGTGAAACTTAATATACTCAATACTCATCAGTTCGGAAGGGAGCTACTCCTATAACACAACAATAAGGCAGTTATGGCTAAGCTACGAAAGCAAGGAAAAACAATAAACACGTGATTAAGTTGAGTTATATTCAGTCATATGACGACATTTTCCTCTCTTCTGGTTGTGGATTACTTTGTGATATGGTCTTGAAATCCCCATGGTCTCCGCACATCTGAAAATAACACTTCCACATTTCTGTTCAATCCATAAAATGCATGCGAATTATTATTACCTGATTTATACAGAGCACATGGCATTGGTATTGGACGCAAGATACCACATTATGGCCAAGACCGTTTTTGTTTCGAAAAAAAATCGAGGGAGTGTCGTATGCTAATACCAAAACGATACATTATTTATCACTAGTTTCACATTAATGCACATGCTATACGGTATAAAGTGTACAATGGTATGTTGCTTTAATAGTCCCGATCCACTGGATCCTGCTTCCCAGCAATCAAGTGCAGAACATCGTTCGTTTCGTAACGTGATGAAGAGCGGAAGAAAAGAACATGAGCGAACTAAATATAAATTTAATTTAAAGAAAATGTAAAACACCGATATTACACTTATTACACTATTACTGAGCGATATCTACGGCGGCAAAACACGACGCTTTTCACGCCAATTAAGGACACTACTGCACACTACTGCAATTGAGGAAAATAAATAAAAAAGATGTACCTGGCAGTGAACGAGGAAAGTTGGGGCATCGGAGTGGAACTAGTCGAGTGGATCAAGTCGAAGTTCTGAAACGGAAAATATAAAAAATGTTCGGTTTTTGTCAAGAAAGACACCCTACTTTGGTTTGGTTGTAAACTAACATGAATAGAAATGAGCAGGCTGTCATACGACATCCACATATTAAACAAATTCAATTGACCAAAATTTTCATAAGCCCAACAAGAAAATAACTTACGAAACACGAACATCCAATAATTCTCACAAATAGACCAGGAAGTTGAGTGTTCCGAGGCGTTTAACAGCCTAAAAAATTTGCTGAAAACCGGTAGTGTAGTTCTAATTAGAGAGTCGTGTTCATAACTAAAATGCAATAGAAAGTGCACACCTAAATAACTCAATGTCATGGGCAATATTAGCAACAATCACCCAAAAAAACCAAGCCTAAGCTTCGTAAACTGCACATAAAACACACTTACTGCTACTTTCTTCTTCCATCGTCCATTTTTCGTTGTTGTCACCACTGCCGCTCGCTGTCACCTTATATTCGTCGTACCTGCTTCAAAAGCATTAGTACAACAATAAATAAGTACAATTAAACCAGCAATGTAAGAAAACAGAAAAAAATTCGTAGAAAAAACTTAGAGCGTGCATTTTCCGTGCAAGATGCACGGTTAGTGCGAAAATGCGTGACCAGACCGTCCGCTACCGAAAAAAGCACGCGTGCCGCATGGAGGACTGCACGCGTGCTTTTTGACTTAAATGACCGCACGCCAGCGAAAGGTCAGCCATGCATGCGTAATTTCGGAGATGGTCGCTTAGTTGAGAGTCGAGCCATAAAATACCACTGATACGTTTCACCCAAATCTATATATTTGCATTTGCCTCCGGAGATGGTCAAAGCCAATCCGGAGATGGTTGATGCGTAATTTTACGCATAGATTTATAGCCTGAAAAAGTGACAGCTAATAACAACCATAATAGGCTACAATACTTAATTCAGGTGCAATGCTCTTGCTCAACAACACATTATAATACACACAAAAAAAGTTTACAAAACATGGCTGTTCCTAATCAAAACTCTTACTGAGCAACTTTTGTCCGGCAATTGTTTTGCACTTGTTGATTGTTGAATACAGAGTCCCCGAGCCATTTGAGCCTGTTCCACCTGAAATCACACAGAATTACAATTAGGAAAATAAGACCGTTTCAAGATGATATCGTGTGCAATTAGCTATTTGTAATGTAGTATGCTAGTATTTACGTTGTTGGTTGTTATACCTATTCTTAATTATATTATGTTATCTGTTAACTATGTCGAAACATCCGTTTCTCCAAACATACAAAATGGAATGTGAAGATCTCCAAACCGAGAGGGAAATTCCTTATCGCAATACTGACTGACGAAAGAAGAGACACAAACCTTGAGAATAAGCCAGATCGAACAATTCCAGCGCTTGAACTGCCGCCGCGTCAATATGCATCAGCCCACTAGTTCCAAAATGAACCATCTAAATAGAGACAACTTTCCACAGCTTATCTTCTCGCTACATGGAATGATCGACACTCGCTACATGAAATGATCGTTCTTTATTTTTACCACGAACACACTTTCGTTCGGCAAATTCTACAGAACGAAAAAAATATGGCTGATGAAAAGTAACTTCTTTTTTTATCGTGAGCATTTTATAAGTTTCGACTGATTTACGTCAGAAATACTCAACTGCAATCTTCCTGAAAACCCTTCCTCGTCCAGTAATTTCAAATAATTGCAGACGGCTGATACACACGCACGCAGCGGCTCGCTCAGCTCTCCTAAACAAAGTGCATAGTGCATTCACAACTCTGGATGACAGCATCGCACAATTCGTGCAGTTAGACACAGCCAGGGGAGCAGTTAACGTTTTACTATGGAAAAGCGGAACTTTGAAATTCATTTTCTTTTTACTGTCGAAACTTTTGACAAATTTTGTTGTTGTTTCCTTAATTGGGAACACACTTTCTATTAATATAGCTGAAAGAGGGTACATATGCCCTTTAAGTCAATGTGTGTTGGTTTTTAATTCACAATTCATAAAACTTCAACGGATTCAGAAAAAGGCAAGCAAGTAAGACTCGAAAAAGCAATGTCCACCTTCGTTGCAATCCTTGAAAAGTTGACTGATCGGTTGCCAATTGTTGCTCTCCATTGTATTATAGCTGGTTTCCATAACATTCGTGCGCTTCAGTAACGAGGACAACTTCTTCTTCGACTCGGCATTTTCAATCTTTGGTGTTAGACATTCCCGCGGGGAAAGTCCAATGATCAATTGCTGCAACAAAACGAAAACCAAAAATAATTCTAAGTTGTAATGAATACGGAGAAAAGCAAAACCAAAGATGTGAAGGAAGCTGGAATAAGCGAAATTATAGTGAAATCATCGTTAGACGATAAAGTTGCCGGTAAAATTCCTTTTTTTTAAATAAAATAAGAACCTCGAGTTGTGAGAAAAGAGATGTATCTGTGTACTCGGCAACGGTAATTCGAAGATCGCATGTGTTGCAGAACGCAACACTGACACGTCTCTGCAAAGTTCACCTTTAGACTCCAATTATTTTTCTTTCATTACAGTTACATTGTTACATACTGTATATATTCCTTTCCATATTTTTAATTTCCAATGAAATAGTAATGTGCATAGAATTTTAGTAAGCTGCTCCACTCTGGGTCAGTCCATTTCATATGGAAATAATGGAAACAATCATAAAACTACGAAAGACTTACTTCGCTTGGAGACAATGGATTTTCCGTTACTCTAACTGACATTAGTGTTGAATCCTCAACTTCTCCCAAGACCTCTTCGAATTCGTATAGATTACCAGCAGTGCCCTAAATACTACGCTATTAGACAAACGAGGAAAACTTGAAATTATACCCACATAACATAATTCAATACACGCCGGTAAGTTGTTTTAACAGGCAACATAAATCGTTGCAACTAACCTTGATAGACAATTTCCAGCAGTTCTCCTCCACAGTGTATAATTCCACGCGAAAGTGTAGAATTGTCAACAACTCTCGGACAACACGAACATATTGCCCAGCATTCAGGTTGTGATACAACGGTTCATGATCTATAACAAACTGACGAACCACATTTAATTATTAGAAATTATAACCTGCAAGCCAGTGGT
Organism: Pelodera strongyloides; assembly: GCA_036852015.1. Classification (NCBI taxonomy): domain Eukaryota; kingdom Metazoa; phylum Nematoda; class Chromadorea; order Rhabditida; family Rhabditidae; genus Pelodera; species Pelodera strongyloides. The sequence goes on from JAANDG010000007.1 coordinate 666,813, forward strand.
ATTATAAAGTGCGGTGATATGTTTTCGGAATATATGACAGGTAAAATGAAAATTGTAGTGGTCTCAATAAGACTGCACTTAATAAATGAAAGATTCAGAGTACAAATTACCAATAAATAAACAATATCTTGACAAATAACACACCTCCCATACAAAAACGTTTCAAACCAGATGTGCTCTGAAAGATTTTCTCGGCAACGAGCGTGGCATCCTGCTCGTATATCACGTAGTAGTCCTTAACGTTTAAAGGTTGTCACGGCGTAAATCATAGTGATTTTCGAAATATACATAAATAACCGTAACTGGTAACTATCCTATAACAGGAGTGAATGGATAAGAAACAAACCCCTTTATCAAATATTGCCACCGTTCCTTGGGATTTTGAATTAAGGGTCTTCAGAAGGGATTTATCGAGCTCCGAAAAACTCATCTGAAACAAAGCAAAGGATTTAGTTATATACGCCATACTTACAGAGAAGTCATAGTTAGTAGAAAAGTAAATGACGGTGGTAATGTTTCTCCATACAAATAAGCGATTATCAGAATCACATTGTGAAGTCGATCTTCAGCAGGATCAAGGAAGGTATGTATACTATACGGGACAAAAATAAATAAGCTTTGTTCAAAAGTTTTTGACAACTATTTTCCATTTTTCAAAAAAAAAACTTTTTGAAAAATATATGATTCCCGCCAAAATATAGTTATTGTGTACGGTACTACTCCCAAGTGAATATGTCATTGTAATTAACGAGACTTGTCATTTACTGTATGTCTATTTCTCCAATAAAAATAGGATAAGAACCACAGGAAAACAAAATAATTGCCGAAAAACCCATCTGGTGACTGGTTCGTGACTGGGTAGTGACCATTTGGTGACCATAGTTGATGAGAGTTTCGATGAAACTTGGTCACCACATGGTCACGACGAGGTCACCAAATGGGCTGGCCAACGAAAAAAAAAACACTGAAACGTCACCAAGTGGGCTCACCCATGTCCTATGCCTTTTCTGACCAGTCATATGTATGTAGCAAAATCTTGCATTTGGTGTTTGAACTGAGATGTTTCTATGATACACATGTAGACAACCTTCCATCTCCATAATAGTACATCAAATTACGTTCAAAATCTTTATTAATAACTGCATTAAGCATTCACATAATATTTCGATACAAAAAAATAAACATGCAAAATAAAGAAAAAACAGACTCGTCGTATAGGCGGAGCTAAATAAACTATGCTAACACTACGTTCGATCTCTACTAACTGCAAGTAAGAAAATATGCTGAAACACAAGAAAGGGAATGAACATGAACAAGAATAAAACTATTACATCGGGATTCGGAAAGTGCACAACTAAAATAAAGCGTCAATCAATGTCTGATGACGTTCCAAAAAATATCGGATAACGAATGGAAGCAAAAGGCAGCTGAAAGGACATGTGGGGGTGAAAACAATGGATGAAATAGTTGGCATGGTCGGAAAAACCTCCAAAATGTGTTCGATCCTTTTTGAAAATGTTCGACAATTGTTTGAAATGTTAGTGTGGAATAAGCAGTACTGGATAAACAATAAGGTGATAACCGCTATGGCGGTAGTGGTAACGTCCGCAAAGGGAGAGTATACTGTAGAGTGGGCGTCAGATGAAAAGGCACAGGAGATCGAGGACACAAGTCACGGCGGTTTGACTCGCACCAAGTTGGCGGTATGCACCGTACCACACTCATACAGGTTGATCAAAGGTATAATCATAAGGCGAACGCTAACCACTTAGCGGTGCTATTAGATGGTTTATCCAGCAGAGTTACTTCAGCACCAACACCGGAAAGAAGAAACACTTTTGGAAAGGAGTATACAGAACGTTTTGGAACCGCCAAAATCTATCCAAGGGCTAGCTGCGAATGAATTGGAAACTTAACTTTTCCACATCTAGAGTAAGATTAACGCGAGAAAAGTCTTTCACCCGGGAGTTTCTGCGAAAAAAGGCAAATTATTTCAGTCTTAAACTTCTAGAAAAACTTTTTTTGTAAAAAAGGTGCACGAGAAATAGGGACACGTTTCGCATGATAAGTATTTGGAGAATCTCAAAAACAAAAAGCAAAATCTGTTATAGTCGCTGTAAAACATCGATGATAAGCCGGATTACACTTACGAATTAAACTCATGTAAATCTTTCAGGTCCTTCACAAAACATATATAAACCAAAAGCAAATTCATTATCAAACATCAGAAAATAGTTCTACAGCGACTGTAACTTATTACTATATCCAGAATAGGTGGTAAATGAGAACTTAGAATGGCGGCGGACCATTGACAAAGTCTAGTGTTGGGTCTAATGATCTGGCAAAGTTGTTGAGTAATTGGCAACAGTACTCGTCGTCACAGTGTGGAACCAGGCAAGCGGCGCCCAGCAACAACACCAGCATGGCCTGCAATGAATAATTATTTGTAATTATCTTTGTTACGTTACCGGTAATTCAGTCTGAACACTCCTTTGACCCGCTTTCAATTTCTTACTGAAAATATGATAGTTCATACTGGGGATTACTGTAGTTTCAGTTCCGCCAACTGCTAGTGTCTCGTAACCTTTTTAGCAGAAAAATACAGAAAACTTCCCCAAAGTCCAAAATACGATTCCACATGCGAAGATTTTCTCTAGTGTACAGAAAACTAAGCTTCTTCACAATATGAACATGTACAAACCTGTAGCGGTAGAGCATTACGTAGCACGCGACGCCATCGCGATCGCTGTCTACGGTAGTGTGCTACGGCGGACGGATGGTTGGGGTCATCAGGGATCGGACTGAGACACTCGCTCGAACTTTCTCCAGCCAACGAAGTGCTCCACTCGCTCTTCGAATCGTCAACGTCGGATGGGATTCCCTCGATTCCCAGATCGCGAGCAATCTGCGCTGGGTTTCCGTGCGGATACAGAGCGGCCAACACCTTAACATTTGGTATTAAACCCCATACTCTTCACTTATACGCTTGTGCAGCTGAGCCTCTTGAATGTGCTCACAATCAGTCATAAGCGTTTGTATCTCTTCTTTTCGCGCAATTAAATCATATATATATATACTTTCGTTTTACGTGTGAATAAAGAGCTTATTGTTACAAAAATTCCAGACCTATAATCCCAGAAATTGCTTTCATATATGTGATGGATGATATGTGCCCAAATACGGACATCAGCCATGTTACTCATAACTATATAATGGCAATTTAGATTTTAGATACGACGGAACACCGTTGACATGTGTTGACTACAGTATTTTAGGCTAGAAAAAGTGCGGAAGTTACTACAATTCACCTCTTCGGCAGCGTTTCTATCGTATCCGAGCGATTGTGACTCGTCCTCCTGTGTTTCTACCTCGTCTTCCTCCTCATCAGCACCTTGCAGTGACCGATCGTGAAGGTCGCGCACCTGAATAATAAAGATTAATGATGTTGCATCATTGTATCCTATTTCGCTCTCAGTTTGCCTGAGAGGCTTGGCCTAGCCCGACGTCTCAACAACCAACGTCGTGGAAGTTTGGATGTTCAATTGTAATCACTGTGTGCTAATTAGTGCCTGCTAACTGTGTGTGAAAATGTAAGGTGAAGATTCAATTTTGACTGTTTGTACCTCAAGGATAAGGGCGTTGAGGTCGTCATCAGTAGCAGAAATCACAAATTGTCTGTCCCTGGCGCTCTCGGCGACGATGTCGCGTTGGTGTTCGAGATGAGCTAGGATGTCGGAAAGAAGCGGTTCCTGGTTCTGAAATAAAGTGAAATTAGCCACTAATGTGTTGTACTGGTCTGTGAACAAGGTGTTATGAGCCGACACTTTTCTAACTAAATGCTTGATGCACATAATTACTTTGATGAGTTTGTTACTTGCTTGGATAAACGCGACTTGATAGTCGTTAGGAAAAGAATAGCAACGAAGTGTCACCTTCGGTACGTTGATCAAGTTGTGAGCGTCATCGTAGTCGAATTCCTCCTTGGTTTGTTCTACCTCGTTCCGAAGGATGTCCAGTGTTCGACGTAACTCCAATTCGGCGGAAACTTCCGTCGACAGCCTTTCCAGAAGATCCTGAAGTACAATGAACATTAGCCAAAGTTAAATTAGCAGTACAACTATATGTACATTAAAAGTAAACTGCACAGAGTATGATAAATGGCAACCAAACAGGTCGTCGTTTATCTTGGCAGACTGTGTGCAAAGCAATCGGTGGTCACCACGACACATATCTCATAACATCGCACAAGCATTAGAAAACTGCCCTTTTTCTTTATCAGCGAAAGGTGAAACTCGTCTCAAAAAGTAAAATGAAAAACGATTTCGTTGTGTTTGAAAAAGAAGCTGAAATGCACGCTGCAACTTGCTTGTTTCGTGAATATTTCTTTCCAAAGACACAGAACCGAGATAGCACTGGTTTAATTCAGTAAAAATATTTTGTTTTGTAGGAGAGTCACAGAGAGTCACAAAGTTTCAAACCTCCAATTGTCGATCGTGGCTTTCGATGTCGACAGTCAAATAACGTAGTTCGTCAACCGGAGCTGTCATCGGATCCAAGCGTAGCACAATATCATTCAATTGATCTTCCATTTGCTTCAGATCATTCAGCTGAGCAGGAATGTCATCCTGAAATAACTGATCGAAATGCAAAGATTATAGCAAGCATGAGACGTCTCAGAAAAAACTAAAACAAATGCATGATAAATCACGTGTTCTTGAACCACTCTAAAAACGGTAAAATAATGAGTAAATAAACTAACCTTCGAGGCAGCTAGAAGTTGATTCGCGGTCGCGACGTCTGCCAGTGCGAGTGGTTGTAGACGGACAGACAGCGACTGAAGCAGCTCGTCGCATCGAGCAAGAATATTCTTGAATTGGGCGAAGGCATTGATTCGGTCTTCCAGTCTGTTGAGAGCGACGTGCGCATTCTGCACACATACAGCAAAAGAGTCATAGTAGGGCTCGTTACCATGGAAAGCTTGGAGATTCTGATCGCCAAGAGATGTTTGCTCAAATAACTGTTGTCTAAGACTGTCGAAAGCCGCGGGTACGGCAGTTGCATCGCGCAACACGCGGGTAGCCTCGTCCACAAGGGCAGCCAGATTATTTCCGATGTTGTCCACGTGCTTGTGGAGCTCTTCTTCGTCAGCCTTCTTCTTCTTGGCGTCGTTGGCGTCCTTGAGCGCCTTTTCGATGGTGTATTTCATCTCACCGAGGCTGTTTTCAAGCTGATCGGCAGTCTCTGTTGGTGCACGCATCGGTGCCAGATCACCGGCAGTGTTCTTCAGCTCGGCAACCTTGTCACCAGCGCCGTTCAGGTCAGTGAGAACTGCTTGCAGGGCCGCAACATCGGTATTTGGCGAGACAGATGGTTGTTCATCAACAAATCTCTGGATCTCTTCAATCTTATCCGCAACTTGTTTGGCAATCGGAGCAAAGACACTCAAGGTGTCAAGCTTGTCCTGAATTGCAGCACTAATGTTCTTCAGTTCTTCATCAGCCTTGCTCAGGGCATCCATTGAAGAACTCTTCAGCTCTTCACCAGATGACGTGCTTGGGTCAATCTTCTCATAGATGTCGTTCAGGGTCTTCACTGAATCAGCTCCGGCAGACAATTGCTCGAGTGCATTTGACAAGGACTGAGCATCGGTATTGGGATCTGCTTCCACTTCGCTTGCCTTTCGCACCAGACCATTGAGATCAGATAGCTGTTTGGCAAACTCCGAGGACAGTGTCACGAGTGCAAGCTTGGCAGCAATATTCTGTTCTTGCTCATCAAGCAGTTCAACCGCGTTCTTGAGGCGCTGTTGAAGCCCGTCGGAGTCGATGCCTTCCGGTACGGAAGTCAATTTGGATGGTTTCTCGTCGACGGCGGTAGATAACATCTTGATCTTCTCTTCGGCTCCATTCACCTTCTGCTTCAGGTCGGCAACATCAGATGGTTCAGCCACTTCTTGGCTCTTCAGCGTCACAATCAGCTCTTCAAGATTGGTGACTTCCGGCACAAGTGCAGCATATTCCGCGGTAAGTTGTTCACCAGCGAGAAGTTCCTTTGAAAGGTCGTCACTCAACTGGCGGAGATTGTTTCGTTTCCACTGTAAATCATCGTGCGTGGCATCGAGATCGTTCTGACGTCCAGGAAGGTGCTCAGCGAGCCATGCCTTCTTGTCCTCGACCACAGCGATAGCGTTGTTGAGCTGCTGTTCGAGGTTGTTGACCTTTGCCAGATCTTCTTTTCCAACGGCAAACGGCTGTTGATGCTTGTACTTCTCGAAAACAGCGGCCAATTCGGAGTCGATCGGCTGAACGATGTCGTCAATGTTCTTGCGTGACTCGTCCCATTCTCGGAGATTCTGCAACTTTTCCAGTAGAGCATCCCGTAGACGGCGCAATTGATCAAGGTAGCTTTCGAGATTAGATCGGGCATCTTCCAATGTCTTCCTTTGGTCTGCTGTCAGACTCGGGTTGTTCAGAGTTTCGAGAACATCTGCAAGTTTCGCGTCAATCGAAGAAATCTGATCTTGAGCATTTTGCTTCTTCGTCTCCAGATCGTCAACACTCTCTGCACCAGTTATCTCTGAGGCAGTCACGGGTTCTACATGTTCAGCAGTCTGCTGGACTTCGTGGATCTTCATTTCAACCTTCGCAGCAATTTCTTCCTCAGCGATCTTATCGTCCAGTTGCTTCCGCACATCGTCCAAGAGGGCACTTGCCTTCTGAATTAAGTCGGTTGCGTCGTTCTTCAAGGCCATGTCTTCGGCCGACGATTTGCTGATGGCATCCAGGCGCGGAAGGGCATCATCTGACAACTTTTCTGCAAGAGCCTTAAGTTCAGGAACAGTTTGCTCGCTCCTCGGTTTCTTCTTATCCTTTCTGCTCTTCTTGGTTCCAGATTCAGGACGTAGTTTCTTCTCAATGTCGTCAGTTTCGGTGCGGATAAGCTCCAGCTCGTTTCGAAGACTTTCAAGCTCGGAATCATGTGTTCTCTTCTTTTCCTTGATATTCTGAATCTTTTCGATCTGTTCCATCACAGATGGATCCTCTGCAGGCAGGCTGGCAAGTTGTTTCTCCACAGCGGCCAAGTCTTCATCACGTAGCTCGTTCACAGGCACATTCTCAATCTGAGAGATTTGCACGGAGAGTACGAGCATCAGCTTCTCCTTTTCTGCATCAAGAGCTGCTTGCTTGGCTTGCTCCAAGTTGTTCAGCACCTGCTTCAGAAGCTCGTCGATCGGTTCCAACAGTTCCTGGTTCGGGAGAACATGATGTCTGGAATTTGCGACCGCACCAACCTTCTCCTTCAGCATGTTTGTTTGTGCGGCAAGAGCAGGGATCTGATGGGTTCCGATATCATCAAGAAGATCAGAATCAGACACAGCCTGTAGGTCATCACGTAGTCGCGACAGCTCTTGTGTAAGCTGGTCTGCGGATTCAGCAATAGTTCTTTCGTCATCCAATTCGGCGAGTAATCCTTCCATCAGGTCATCGTACTGCTTCTCGGTTTGCTCAACATCCACTTCAAAGAATCGCACGTCGGCGTATGCACACTCCAACGGATCGAGGAGTTCTGACAAACGTTGCATATTGTTCATCGCGTTCTTGAGCTGATCCAAGTTCGGTCTTGCATTCTGCAGTGCATTGAGATCATCTTGTGCTTCCAATAGGGATCTGGGCGTCTTGTTCATGATGTTGTCGAGTGGAATTCTGCATTGCTCAAGTTGCTCATCTACTGAGTCTCGAGCAGCGACAAAATCAGCCCAGTACTTCGATCGGTCGTCAAGAATAGGCAGCAACGCATCCGCAGCATCAGCTGTTGTAGACATCGACACAACATGAGGGTCCTCAGCAGGAACGTTGTTGATGGTTTCCCGGGCATTCTTCAGTTCCTCACGCAGTTGTTGTGCAAGAGTGTCGAAAGCCGCGGGTACGGCAGCTGCATCGCGCAACACGCGGTTAGCCTCGTCCACAAGGGCAGCCAGATTATTTCCGATGTTGTCCACTTGCTTGTGGAGCTCGTCTTCGTCAGCCTTCTTCTTCTTGGCGTCGTTGGCGTCCTTGAGCGCCTTTTCGATGGTGGATTTCATCTCAACGAGGCTGTTTTCAAGCTGATCGGCAGTCTCTGTTGGTGCACGCATCGGTGCCAGATCACCGGCAGTGTTCTTCAGCTCGGCAACCTTGTCACCAGCGCCGTTCAGGTCAGTGAGAACTGCTTGCAGGGCCGCAACATCGGTATTTGGCGAGACAGATGGTTGTTCATCAACAAATCTCTGGATCTCTTCAATCTTATCCGCAACTTGTTTGGCAATCGGAGCAAAGACACTCAAGGTGTCAAGCTTGTCCTGAATTGCAGCACTAATGTTCTTCAGTTCTTCATCAGCCTTGCTCAGTGCATCCATTGAAGAACTCTTCAGCTCTTCACCAGATGACGTGCTTGGGTCAATCTTCTCATAGATGTCGTTCAGGGTCTTCACTGAATCAGCTCCGGCAGACAATTGCTCGAGTGCATTTGACAAGGACTGAGCATCGGTATTGGGATCTGCTTCCACTTCGCTTTGCCTTTCGCACCAGACCATTGAGATCAGATAGCTGTTTGGCAAACTCCGAGGACAGTGTCACGAGTGCAAGCTTGGCAGCAATATTCTGTTCTTGCTCATCAAGCAGTTCAACCGCGTTCTTGAGGCGCTGTTGAAGCCCGTCGGAGTCGATGCCTTCCGGTACGGAAGTCAATTTGGATGGTTTCTCGTCGACGGCGGTAGATAACATCTTGATCTTCTCTTCGGCTCCATTCACCTTCTGCTTCAGGTCGGCAACATCAGATGGTTCAGCCACTTCTTGGCGCTTCAGCGTCACAATCAGCTCTTCAAGATTGGTGACTTCCGGCACAAGTGCAGCATATTCCGCGGTAAGTTGTTCACCAGCGAGAAGTTCCTTTGAAAGGTCGTCACTCAACTGGCGGAGATTGTTTCGTTTCCACTGTAAATCATCGTGCGTGGCATCGAGATCGTTCTGACGTCCAGGAAGGTGCTCAGCGAGCCATGCCTTCTTGTCCTCGACCACAGCGATAGCGTTGTTGAGCTGCTGTTCGAGGTTGTTGACCTTTGCCAGATCTTCTTTTCCAACGGCAAACGGCTGTTGATGCTGGTACTTCTCGAAAACAGCGGCCAATTCGGAGTCGATCGGCTGAACGATGTCGTCAATGTTCTTGCGTGACTCGTCCCATTCTCGGAGATTCTGCAACTTTTCCAGTAGAGCATCCCGTAGACGGCGCAATTGATCAAGGTAGCTTTCGAGATTAGATCGGGCATCTTCCAATGTCTTCCTTTGGTCTGCTGTCAGACTCGGGTTGTTCAGAGTTTCGAGAACATCTGCAAGTTTCGCGTCAATCGAAGAAATCTGATCTTGAGCATTTTGCTTCTTCGTCTCCAGATCGTCAACACTCTCTGCACCAGTTATCTCTGAGGCAGTCACGGGTTCTACATGTTCAGCAGTCTGCTGGACTTCGTGGATCTTCATTTCAACCTTCGCAGCAATTTCTTCCTCGGCGATCTTATCGTCCAGTTGCTTCCGCACATCGTCCAAGAGGGCACTTGCCTTCTGAATTAAGTCGGTTGCGTCGTTCTTCAAGGCCATGTCTTCGGCCGACGATTTGCTGATGGCATCCAGGCGCGGAAGGGCATCATCTGACAACTTTTCTGCAAGAGCCTTAAGTTCAGGAACAGTTTGCTCGCTCCTCGGTTTCTTCTTATCCTTTCTGCTCTTCTTGGTTCCAGATTCAGGACGTAGTTTCTTCTCAATGTCGTCAGTTTCGGTGCGGATAAGCTCCAGCTCGTTTCGAAGACTTTCAAGCTCGGAATCATGTGTTCTCTTCTTTTCCTTGATATTCTGAATCTTTTCGATCTGTTCCATCACAGATGGATCCTCTGCAGGCAGGCTGGCAAGTTGTTTCTCCACAGCTGTCAGGTCATCTTCGCGTAGTTCGCTCATTGGGACATCCTCAATGTGGGACATTTGCTCGGATAATAAGAGTAGGAGGTCATGATCCTGTTTCGACTTTTCAGACAACCGCTTCCGTTTTATTAGAATCTGAATTATTTGGCTTAATTCATCACGTTCGCTTGAAGGTGAGAGTTGGTCTACTTCCGATTGCAGCTTCTGAATCTCATCAGATGATACATTGTCAAGCGGCAAGGCATCCAGTAAATTCAGCTTCTCGTGTAGAAGATACAATGTGCGATCTGCTTCTGTTTCGGCCGGAACGAACGTTTCGGCAGTAATTCCCTGTTCCGTCTGGGCCAATTCTGAAATGGATTCTTCTTCCTTCTCAGATCCAGGAACACAGATGATGTCACTGCTAGGCTCGGCGGACGTCGTGGGTTCGGAGGTAGGTACTGATCCACAAACCGCGACGGTCGCCTGAAAATAGAGAAAAGTAGTACCTTCACAGGCTGATGTTCACCTGTTCATAAACGAGAAAAGGGAACGAGAAAACTTACATCAATGGACGTAAGCATGGCATCGACGTTCTCGACATACAGTCCTGCATCCATTGTTTCCTCATTGATGGTGCGGATCCTTTGCAAAATGTCGCTGATCTCAACACGAATTCGCTAAAAATGTTATTTATATTAGTGGATTGTATCGGCACACACAATACACACAATAAAGGCGCCATAGAGGTGCGGTAAATTACAATGCATTCAAAGTTCAAGTTAATAGAATCTGTCTAGATTCAACTGTAGCACATCTAAGCAAAACGTTTTCTTTTAATAGCATCATCCATAAGTAGGAGCTTACTCTGATTTCGTCAATTTGCTGTGGCACGGCAAGATGAGTGACTTCTTCGTGAAGTGACGCAGCTCTAAAAACATAATTATTGAACATATTATTGTAACTGGACTGGGATCGTCATTGCTTGTACTCTTCATTCTGAGAGCGAGAATCGTCGATGATTATGATAAACCAGCAAAGTTGAAAGAAACAGATACTAGATTAAGAAAAAATAAATTACCTTGAAAGGAGTGTGTCCAGTTCTACGTTTCTTTCAGGAGTCCGCTCCATCTCCACTCGCAGTTGGTCAAGTTTATCTCGAATTTCTGTCATTGGGGGAATCGTCTCCTCCTCATATCTCAGAATTCGCTCCTCGACAACCTAAGGGAACGATTGTGTTAGTTGATTTTACCATAGATTTTCTAATGATTTTTCTTTTCAAACCTTTTTTTTCATGATATATTCAAATTTTTTATACTGAATGTGATAGAGCCGAGAACAATGTTGAGTTTGGCGGAATATTTCTTTGAATCCTGTAAAAATAAAAGACAACAATCTACTATGTTTACCTGTATGATAGTGGTAACTGTGTTCGTCACCATCACCAAGACCTTCTTCTTGCGGTAAGGTCGCGACGGAGTACTTGACCTCGCTTGGGCATCGAGCTCGCATTCAACATACCTGAAAGCTTGGCTGTTAAATAGATAAAGACAGACCATAGAAGGGTGTTTTCTGCAAAGGTCGACGACGAGTACTAACTTTTTAAAATAGCTTGAAATACTCACCAGAACCATAGTGACGAAGTGAACTAATCATATCCAAACGAAAAAAAAAAGAATCTGGAGGTTGATGAGAACAAATTGAGCGTCAAAATATAATTTTTTTCAGGGAACACAGACAAACTCGCGCCGTAAACTTTTAGTACCCTTCCGAAACAAGAGTTGTTCCGAATAACGTTATGCTAATTGTAAGCTTTACCTGCGTTGCTGATGACACATGCTTCTCAATAGGTTCATGTGCAACTGCAGTCGGTCAAGCTCTTCGTGCACGTCGAGCGAGCCCATCTCCCGTCCCTTCACCTAAATATTATTTCATTAAGTTTAAAAGGGGATTGTTTTAGAGACCGCCATAAGGAAATATAGACGTACTCATGCAAGAACGCACCTACGAACAATCGAGCGCGTTTCCTGTTTCGAAATTATGCGCTATCGAAGGAACTACAAAAACATTAATGATCTATTATGTACCTTGTCCTCGAGACCAGCCAACTCCGCCATGATCGACTGGTGCTTCTCCATGAGAACATTCTCCTCTTCCAACTCCTGGGTCATACCATCAATAGTAGTCTAAACATGCCTCAATAAGAAATTAGCAAATAAAAAAACAATTGTCAGAGACATTTTCAAAGTGCTACAGACATATTTGAAAATGGTGAACAGAAAATGTGAACAAATACTCCAACTGATCAGATAATCAAATCAAATACAAACTAGTGTAAACTATAATAAAATTACAACCTGAACGTAGTCTCTCAAAGCAGTCAGCTTGTGTTTAGAGGCTTCAAACATGGCTAGATGATGACCGTCCAAGGAGTTGATTGCATCTGTGTTACTGGTTTCAACATTTTGAATCCACTTGAGAATATCCTGAAAGCACTAAGCATAAAGACACGCCATACTTCTAACACTACATGACAAGGAGTGCGCTCACGCCATTCTTCTAACACTACATAACAAGGAGTGCGCTAAGGGTCAGTATCGTGGGAATACCATATCCCTTGTAAATACAATCGTTGAATACAATGAAAAGTCTCTTGATTTTCAATATATAACATGCAAAACCAACATATAATCTGTCCAAGTCTTGCTCACATAATGGACTGGCTTGTTCTGCACCGAGTATGGTTCAATCACTTCTTCCGCATACGAGGTGACACGATCGATCTAAATTAGATGCATTTTTACTGCCTGTAAAACTTATAAGCGGTACGATACGTGGCTAGCCAGCCGTCCTATGTTTGTACGAAATGTGTGTCATTGGTGCCCTAAGTAGAGCAGGAACAACTGCCCACCTCATTATCCAGTTCGGTGATAAACTGTTGACTGGAGGTGGCAGGTATTTGGTGGACGGGGACGAATCTCTCAGACGCCGTCGACCTCACCGACATCACCGAGCCAGATCGTTCTGGATGGTCAGAGGCAGCCGACGATGAAACGGACAACTGGAAGCGGAAGTTTGGAATGGCTTGATTTCAAGCTTGATTTCTCAACATTTTCTCCATACATCCCAAAAGAAGACAAAAACTGTATCTCGCTGCAGTATTAGTAAAAAAACCTGCTAATTGGTTGACTGCCGAGAAAATCGATAGTTTATGTGCATGGTCTAAAATCACAGCGCGCAAACTCAAAGTTCGGATTTTATTTGCCACTGATGCGTATACGTTTATTGGAGCTATAATAAATGTTTCACTAAAAAAAATAAATTTCGGTTTAATAAAATACCATAAAAATATGACACATAAAAAAAATTTACCTGCGAGACCATCGAAGATGACGGTAGTTCTGTCTGCAAGTGCAGAGGAAGAGAAGATGCCTCGGGCAGATTGTAAGAGGACAGTTTATCGATCACACGACGGTATCTAAACTAGTTCACATAAAGCCCATTTAGAGGTGTTTCTTCGGTGTTAAAGTGAAATACCAGTCGATTTTTGAAACACATCGAGTACACCAGCATTCTTATGCGGCCTATGCAAATGAGCATAAATTAGAATAAAAAATCGAGCTAAATTCGAGCACATTAACATAAACACGTAAGGATTCAGTTGTCCACGATGCGTTTCAAAAACCGGCAGGTATTTCGCTTTAAGACCTTGCTTATGAGCTAGCGGGATACAGCCGTTATCTAACAACAGTATTCACATATCCACCACAGTACTCTCTGCATAGAATTGACAGAATATACGTGCGCATAGTATCAATGGTAACTAGGCATAATCAAATTAATAAATTAGTTATAGGGCTAGAACGTGTACGGAAATCTCCTCACCTTGTCACTAGCTCAATGATGACAGTTCGGTCTTCGACGTGAAGGTTCTCGAGCTTGGTGACGAGCCGTTGGTGAGAGACACAACTGTCGCGAATCTGGCACAGCTTCTAAAATATAACAAAATATAGTAAACATTTGGTTCGTATGTGTAAAACGGTGAAAAGGATTTAACAAAGATCATACAGTATAATCCGTACCTATGTCTACGGTAAGTTTCAAATCACTACTACAGTATTTGGAGGCGTTCAATGAGCTGCCGTCTCATAAGGAACTAAAGATTAAAACCATCCAAATGTTAATATTGATTGACTTTTTGTGATGAATCGATTGTTTGTTTGTTTTTGTTTGTTGAATAATAATAATACGTACACATAAAATTCATGAGCTTTGCTTGAGTGATATATCGAATGAACTAACTACCTGCAGCTTGACAGCCAGTGTGTTTTCTTCCTTCTCAACTCTGTCCAAATCCTCTTCTACAGCTGACAACCACTTGGAGAGCGGTCCCAGTTTGGATAGCAACTTATCTTCGTGTTTCTTTTCTCTCGCCGACTGGTGCAGATACTTGGCTATGCGGCCGTCCAGAGAGAACGCCTGAAAGTGAACATTTTGTTTCCAGAAAAATTCTCTACATCTCTGTGATAAATAACTAGGATCTTATGGTGAAGCAATGCAGACGATTCTCTGTGACGAACCCCAAAAATATGTATATCAGACCCATGATAATAATGTTTTTACAGATATAATGTCTAAAGACGTCGAGCAATTTGACATCTGGAATTCGTCGTCAAAAATGTTCTGCGGAACAAGTCATAAGCTTTGAACCGTGCCCACACATCCTGTAGAAGTTGAGCATGCGCTTGAAGTTAAGAAAAATTCAAAAATTATTAACCTTTCTCTCGATATCGGCAAATTCCTTTCGCATGTGCAGCCGAAGTTCTGCTCCGACGGACTTTTCCAGTTCGCTAACGTCCAACTTCCACTTCATCCATTGTGTGTCGTTCATCAGGCGAATCTATAAAAAAATAAAAAAATAAAAATGTCCATTTTTTTAAATCAGTTGAGCCTACACCGCGCGTTGCACCTCGCCCAGTCTTCGCCCGGCCCTCGCCGGGTTCTCGCGAGTGCTCCTTTCACGAAAATCTGGCGAAAAGAGGGCGAAGTCGCCGCGCACTTATCTTGTTCTGCATCAATCTTCGCATTTTCGTTCAGTCGTTGCGCATACGTTCCGCCGCGCGATATTTTCACGCCAAGGATTCGCCCCGCGCCACTCGAGTTTCCTCTGTACAGATGACATGACTACTATCTAGTCTAGTAAAATGTACGATAATATTATTTTTTAAGCGTTATTACTGTAGCCCTTACCTGGTCGACCTTTCCGAGGTTGATCAGCAGGCCGAACTCGTCCTCATACTCCTTGAACTGACGGTTCAGCGAGTCCATGTAAATACGGATCACTTGGATCAGTATTTGTTTCCTGAATGAGTTTAGGGTTAAAGTTGCAACGTGACGTATAACACTTATAAACCTACGTCTACAATATCAGTTTACCCTGTATACTGAACATACTGAGCTTCACAACACAAAGTGATGGGTCATATGCATACTGGCACTCTATTATGTTCCGTATACACATGCTAGGCAAGTGTTGTCTAAGAGGCGAGTTTCTCTCTCTCGCTCTCTCTCTCTCTCTTCGCGCTCTCTCTCGCGCTCTCTCTCTCTCTCTCTCTCTCTCTCTCTCTCTCTCTCTCTAGTACCGCACTTCTAAGCTACAACAATAGGAGCCTTCAAGCAATACATTACGAAATTGTTACCGTTGTTTGATGCGGTTCTGAAGCCGTTCCTTGAGTGCATCAACATGAACTCGTTGTGTCCCTTCGGCTGGGCATCCGTCCAATTCTTCCATAAGTCGGCCGTCACGGGTATCGTCTTCTGTAATACATAACTTGTTTGTCTTAAAGTTTATTTCAGCAAATAAGCAAAATTGGAAACAAAGAAAAATGGACGTACACTTTTTGAACAGCAATACACACTGTAAGATTCATCTAGAGATATCACTGATCATATACACTCAGCCGTGTAACCTTTTGTGAGGACGGAAAACACAAAATCATCTGTCGTTCATAAGCTTTCATAATATCCAACTAACCTTTAAGTTGAAGAATAGCACTTAGTGCTGTGGCGGGTTGTGTGCACTGAAGGTCTGCCATAGTGGGCAGAGCCTCCTGGAGACTGTCCTCGATCAGAGTACACACAGAGGACAACTCGGGTTCCGCCATCTGAACGGGAAAAGATTGGCGTGAACATACACTCATCCTAACTGGGAACAGCTACCGTAAACTTGAATTGAATTTATACTCATTCCTAACTGAGAACCAACTACCGTGAGCTGCCTAGGCATTACCATGGGTGACTGCAATTCTAACCACCCGGATAGAGTACAGTTCTCTACTGATTATGGGTCTAACTCTAGTTTTACCTTTCACTTCTATCGTACTTCAACTTCAAACGACAATAGGATCGACAAATGTAACTAATTATATGGCTTTGTATTACTTTGTAATAGAGACTAGTACGGTAAATAAGATTCCCCTTGTTTTCTAGTCTATGATGGCTGTTCAGATTCATAAAAAGATAAATGATACCTCTCCGAGGTGTCTTCGTCTGAATGTCTTGATGATGTGCAGCGTGTTGAAGTCTGATATGGACATCTCGGCCGCACTCTGCTTTTGTGAAAGCAGTTGACCTCTGTTCTCGAGGTCTGCGCACATGTCGTTCGTCTGAAGTACGTTATCGTACTTTCTGATTATTCAAAACAATTCCATACCCTCTCTGCCTCTTTCTCTCTCTTTCTCTCTCACTCTCGCTCGATATACATATATCTCCCCGGTCACTTTTTCTTTCTCTCCCTCTCTCTCTCTCTCTCTCTCCCTCTCTCGAACTCACAATTCGTTGAATGTCGACGCTTGAGTCGCTTGAGGTGGCGTGTTGACACAGATCAATGGTCGCATCGGCGGATCGTAGATACTCAGTGACAGCGTCCAAGAAGACGCGTCGCCTGCGCATCAGCTCCACCAGCTTTTCCATCTCGTAAATCAGCAAGTTCAGCCTGAAGTAATTAGCATACATAAATAATTAGAGCAAGTCAAACGGCTACCTAAATCCACCGTAATAAAAGTCAAAGTAAAGAGTCATGAGCTTCAGAAAATCAGCTCACTTTTCGTTGACGCGATCAAATTCAAGTTGGAAGAAGCTGCCTTGGATGGCAGCAACTTCGGAACGCAGCGTTTCTGCATCCGCGCGCCATTCCGCATCCCATCTCGACAGCAGAATCACCAACTCGCCGGTCACCGCCGAGACCTGAACGACAGAATAATTCTTTTATTCTTCTTTTGTTTAAATACACACTTGTAAAATCCGTTTTGTACCGACGCCTGTATAAAGGCCTTCGCGGCTTTGTACTGGCTTTTGAAAAACTGAAGTCAGTCCCTATCTAACCACCTGCTTGGATACACCATGACATGTCACATCAGAAAATAAGGAACAAGAGATAGGAATATGGCAATTGTGGGACAAAAAAAAAACAAAGATTTTACAAATGAAGCAAAAAAAAAGTGCAGCATCATAACCTAGTTTGTGTAATTTATCCCCGTAAGTAAAATAGAAGAGAACTCTACCCCATTGCCCTGTGTCTCTGATTTCATGCTTATTTGTGTCTTTAAAATAAACCACTATTTAAAGGGACAGGCCCATCAAAATAAACCTATATTTACGATACGTTCATAATGACTATCAAGCATTTTTATTACAATATATACAAACTAAATTTCACCATTATTCGCCCTAGACAACTTTTTTCCAATGTCTCTGATTTCATGCTTATATATACCAACGCATATGTATACCATAAAACTGCAGATTTCAAAGCTATATATGCAAATTTTAATCGCATTATGATTTCACGATAAATTTGCATTGACTACAAGGATATTTGCGGCTTTACGGTATACATTTAAGCTGAGCGCATCGGAAAAAAGTTTTCCATGGCAAATAAATGTGAAATTTAGTTAGTATATATTGTAATAAAAACGCTTGATAGTCACTATGGACGCATCGTAAATATAGTTTTAATTTGATGGGTCTGTCCCTTTAACTGCGCAGTTCCTACAAGTCATATCTGGGATAAATTCCATGAATTTGAAATGGATATCTGCTGCTTGACTGCAAAATAAGATTACTCGATCCCAATTGATGAACTCAGATATACATAAAAGGTTGTCAAAGCCTTTTAGCGTGACCGTACTATGCTAACAGAGGAACAATGACATGGAAAACAGTAAATAAAACCAACACCACAAATAGAAGAAGACACCGAAAATGATCTACCCGGTCTACTTGCAAGCATAAAGACAAAAATGACATCATAATGACTCACTTAAATTCCACCCAAAAAGATATATTTATGTTCTATAACAATACCTTTATATAATTATATTTTATACAGTTCGGTTTAATTACCCACGTTTATGGTTAGCATTAACCCCGAGACACACTAAAATGATTCCAAAACTCGTTAATTTATATTTTTCTTCTATTCTATTTACGCACAATACGTATGAAAAATCCACATAATTGTCTTGTCCCGGAAAGATTTCATAAGTGCAAAGTGAAGAGTTCAGTTTTCATTTTAAATAAAGCAACACTGGCACACAACCTTCACCATCAATTAGAGAAAGGGTTTTGTTGATGGACGATCAATTTTGCGCGCACTTTTTACTGTAGCGAAAAAAAGAAAGAAATAGACAAATGAGCGCAGGAAGATGAATAAAATAAATAGCCTACAATTGGTTAGATGTACATTTTTGGCACTGTCATATGGAGGAGAAATTATATGTATTGAATAAATATAATTTTTATACAGTATACAGTTTTCATCTCATAAGAACACATGTTTACAGTTGATTATTGCACAAAATTAACATACTAAATGAATAGAATAAGAGTAAATTAGATATGGGTAATAAGGAATGACAATATTAATATTTGTTTATTATATAAATAAATACACCCTCAAGTTTTGTTTGGACAATAATTTGGGTTTGCAAAATATATTTGAAAGCAGTTCTGTCTTTTAGATTAAGGATTCAAAGAATTTGAACTAACAGTTCGTCTATGAGAAGTCTCACTTCATACTTTGGGCAAAGTAGGATTTTCCTTAGATACAGGCTCAGGGTTACGCTTAGGCTGCAGGCTTACACTTAGGCTGCAGGTTTACGCTTATACTCCTGTTTACGCTTAAGCTGCAGGCGCGAAGTTACGAGAGGAAGAGAGAGATAGAGAAAGAGGTAAAGTATATAAACACGAAGAAACGAAGACAGCGACAAAAAAATGATGAGAAACAAATATACATCATAAAATCAAGCAACTCCAACCTGTGCAAGTGTGATGAGTCTCCACGAGTCGTTTTGCTGTCGTAGGAACTTGACTGTGTCATAGAATGACTGGAGTCGTCGGAATAACTCCATTTTGTTGCGAAGAGTCCTCCGGGCCTCGTCCAACGATCGGGTCAGACGGGGGCCGAAAGAACGTGTGTCTTGTACGCCGACCTCCTGCAAATATGATAATTGAGCAATCAATAAAATTAACAATCAATATGCGTATTCTGAATCAAAAATATGGTATTCTGAATCAAAAAATATGGTAATCTGAATCCAAATTTTGTCATCATCGTCATACAAAAAATTAACACACAAACTGGGAGGTAGACGGACCAGAAGCAGACACTTTTTTTACAAATCTGAAATGCTAATGCCTCCTCAGTGACTTCTCGGGAGGTGACAGTAAAATAAAAATACAGGAGAACATAGGAAAAGTGCGCGATTAGCTGAAGACTATATTGCAGTCGAATTAGCAAAATATACTGTAGAAAAGACAGATTTTCTGCTAGGTATTAAACGGGTGAGAGACGAGTCCAGCACAGAAACATCAGTAGAAAATAATAAACATGGCCACATTGGCTCTATTCCCTTGAAAGAAAGGTCTTTGACTGTGTTAAAGTACTTGCAGGAAAACTTACAAAATTCTAATCACAACTATGTAAATGCGTGCGCGGGAATAAGTCCTTCGAAATACTTTCTTGTCGAACTCGTGAGTTGTATCCAAAAGTCAATAGTTTCACAAAAAATATTCTTCAACTAAAGGGCTTGTCTTCTTCAAGTATAGTAATAGTCAGTTGATATAGGACTTAATATAGAACTAAATATAGAAAAAATAGATCCTCGAATAATCAATCAATCAGGGGATGGCAGCTCTTTTTGAGCAATTGCATGCATTTAGTTGTAGGGTGGGAGGGGAGCTTCAGCTTGTCTGCTCAAATGACTTGAGCACGAAATAGAAAGAATTTCTCAACAAGAGGGCAGCTGACTCCTGTTTGCTGGAGACTCGGGAAACTTTGGAAAATGTTGCAAGGAATATGTCCCGTCCAGAGGTTACAAACTCAAGGAAGGAGACAACAAAAAACTTGAAAATATGTGTTGTTCGAGGACTGATAGATATTAAACGTCAGAGGGAAATTCCTTCCTCTTTAACACTTGTGTCAAGTATGTAGGTGCGATTATGGATAGATAAAGATATGATCCGTACAGACACCGATGAACGGAATAAGCTAGCTTGGCACTTAGCTATTTAGGTAGTACAGAGTATACACAACACCTTTTATTATTTATTTATTTTTAATATTTTTCTGAATATTCTCAATTTTTGGGAGATAGAAATCTGTTGCAAGGAATAAGACACACGTCACGCAGTCTTCTAACAATATGTCGAGAAACGTACTTTAGCCAAGTTGGCAAGTACTGAATGAATAAGCCGGGTAATATAGTGGTGAAGTAACGCGTAATAATTCGGCCGTGTATATCGTCCGTTAGGGTTTCGGATCCATTTCTTTCTCTGTGTCGCTCAATAATTTCGCTCTTTCGCGATTATCGTCAGGTCAATCAATACTCATGAATAATCAATAAGTGGGGGCCGAGTAGACTGAAGGCATTCTGTGGTCGAGGTTTGTGGGATCGATGAGGAGATTCGGCTTAGTTTAAGTCGTGGTTTATCTCTCAAGTCAGAGGGAAAAGTCGGAAGGCAGGAAGGCGGTTCGTGTAAAAAGAGTTTTCTCGAGGACACATGTACATACGCAACACTTACACGCGGTGTTTACATGGATGGGAGGATAGGCGTATACTCAACGCTTAGTTTGATAGAAGAGAGGAATTTATGAAAAGTTCGAACTATTCAGATACTAGTTCTATAATATTCTTCATTTTTCACATACTAACTGGCCGCCTTAGCTACTATTCAGTTATTATTCCTCATTTCGTCACCACCACCAAAGTCCTGCGCCGTATATTGATTTATTGATTTGGATAGAGTAAATAGAATATAGAATGACATTCTATTTACTATTTTGGATGCAAACGAAAACCAGGACGAATAAGTCAAGAAGCAAGAATGAGCAAAGAAGGTAGGTGGAAAGGTAATTTAACAATTTGGTACAAATACAAACAGTTGATGTTATTTTTTTACAAATCAGTCCACCGCACGACAAAATAAAACATAAATATAATCTAGGGAAAAAGTTCTGTCTTAAGGGAAATGAAAATTCACACTATCTATCATAATTGATTGAGAATAACATTTTATCTAGTCTTGTATGTTTAGAGTTTAGCAAGATGACATAAGCCCCTAGTTGGAAAGTTGGAAGGACCTCACTTTGTTTCTTGACAAATTAGAAGTAATAAAAAAAATATTTACATGCAGATATTGAATATCAAGAGCTGTAGTTAAACATAAAGCATTCGGCATTCGGAAAAGAAAAAGAAACAGAAACACTCAGGGACGCACGCCGACGCGCACTTTTGAGTGCTACAAAACGTTAGATAAACAATTATAAATATACTGATGTGATCTCAGACAAGACGGAAAGAATGTGATGCAAAATCGATAATCATCACAATCAATAATTGACAATTAGAAGTTGATTTAAAATTTAACATTCTTGAGATTTTCATCTGCTTTAATAGAGATCGTGCTATTTCTACAAAGAATAGATTAGGCGTAGGATCAGTAAAAACCCTATAATCAGGGTAAAACTTTGTTGGTCATTTGGGGGTTTTTGCTAAGCATAGGCACAAAAACCCCAAATGGAAATTTTTCCGGTAAGCTAAGCTAACAAATTCAAGCTCGAATATGGTATCGACAACAAGTGGATTTGGGGGCTCGGCATCCTCAAACTATAATCAGGGTATAAAACTTTGTTGGTCTAGAATGTTTCCAGACACGTAGGTCAATAAATAGCAACAAATAACCGTAAGAATGAGAAAAACAAATAACTGAAGAATATCCGACCAACTTCGCTAACAACATCCGGACAGTTGTCGTTGGCAATAAAAACAGCACGTAATGGAGAGAAAGCGAACATTTTTTGCCGTTTTTCCCGGGGAAATTGGTATGTGTAAAAATGAAAACTGTATAAAAACACACAGAGATCTTCAGCGTCTTCTCGCCACATACCTTTTTGACAATACATAATCAAATGATTGAAAAGAGAGATTGAGACTGACAGAGACAGGGAGAGATTGTGACAGGAGGAGAGAAAAAGAGAAGCGAGACAGTGGGAGAGGATGATGGATGATAAGACATGAAAACGAGGAAATATAGAGGGTTTTTCTGAGGGTTAGGTCGATGTCCAAGGTCGGTCTTGCGCCCACCGTATACCTAGGTTAGAGTGACAGAGTGACAGACGCGCCAGGTCTGCAGACTTGCAGACTTGATACAAATCGGGTGGTTTGGCAAGCATCAGAAAATTGCAAGGGAGGGAGAGAAGGAGAGAGATGAAGACATACAGAGTGAGAGAAGGAAAGAGAAGAGCGACAGAGACTACCTGTGACAAACATAAACAAAAAGGATAAATAACAAGAAACAGAGTCACCGATGACAGACAACTGCCCCTGAAAATGCAGAGTTCATCAAACCTTGCAATTAGAGGTGTATAAATGCAAACTGTCAAAGTCAACTATAAAAAAAGGAAGGTTAAGGTTCGACCCGTCTTCGCAAGAGATCTGAACTCTGAACTGAACTCCGCGCGGGACAAGTAAAGCAAAATAAAATAAAATAAAATAAAGGGACTTGAAGTTTTAACAATATACAAAAATGCTACTCCATTCTCTCATAAAATAAAAAATAAAAAAAAAAAAAAATGCACTATGTATGGATATCTTTGTGTAAACCCCAACCTCCAACGTGTGAAAAACCAATCAATCATAATAATATATTTCGGCATTTCGCGCGTTTTCCAATAGGGAAAAGCCCTATAATTTGACGCACCGGTTTCTATACTTATTGCAGGTGTGGCGAGAGAAAAAAATGCTGTTTTTTTTCTACGGGCGCCAATTTATAGAGGTGGCAAGCAAGGCTTACTTAGGCTTGGTCTTAAATTTAGCTTCAGGCTTAGCATTAGGTTTAGGCCTAGGCTTATAAAATACTCACTACTGTACTTGTGAGTCGAGATGCAGAAAAAATATGTACAAATATTCATCCTTTACAAACAACTAACAACTACTAGTACAAGCAAATTTCAGAGTGAAAATATGCTAGGTTGGAGGAATGGTTGTTTTGAAATTTATCGTTTACAGTGTTCCGTTAGTTTCTTAAAAGTTCAGCTGGTTAATATCTTTAGAAATAACTTTAGGGCGTTTGCTGGGAAAATACAGAGAAAGTGTGTAAAATCTGGCGGGAGAAAGTGGATTTTTCGAAAGTTCAAGAGAAGCGAAAGAAATAGAGAAAGCTAGAAAGGGAGGGAGGTTGGGAGGGAGTAAAAGAGGGCAGGAGAGAGAAAGAGGAAGATATATACAGAGAGAGAGAAATGGAGAGATGGAGAGATAGAGAAATGGAGAGGTGGAGAGAGAGAGAGGATGACTGCGGACTGCATCTAAACATGTGGCTGTTGTTATAAACTTCGAGGAGGAGTCAGTATGACAAAGTAATAAAATAGGAACGTGAGCTTGAGAATTGAGTCCGGCCCAGATGCAATGCAAAAAATTGCCATAACTAATGCTACAGTAGTTTGGACAGAGTTAAACCATGAGCATAAACACTGATGGTAAACTACGCCACAGAATAAATATACCGAAATTTATTTCTCTAGAAAGTTACGCACTCCAACCAAATCTAAATCGGTTACATTCCAGCTCATGGCGCCTCAATTTTAGTGCTGCATGGTGAACTCGATGGATAAAAAGCAACTGATATTTTTAGGCTCTACACAAGATATATTAAATTAAAAATAACCAATAAACAAGGGCAAATTCTGTAAGCCTAGCCTAAAAGATAAAAGAATTGCCGCCACCGATAGCAATTTATGCACAACTTCTCACGGTCTAGATATATTGAAAGCACTTTCAGCCACCTCTTTGCGCAATAAATTCAAACGTTTAGGGGCCTTCGAGATCAGAGAAAGGTATTAGTATTGATTCAACCTTACGTTCTTCTATAAAAGTTAACATACTAAATTCTAATCATTAGCTATCGCTCGAAAAGTCTACAAAAGCGATCAAATACCGTAATTATACTGATTATAGTGATATCGATTGGGCATGCCGAACTGCCAAATTTCAAATATCAATCAATAACCGTACATCATAGCTAAATGACTCTTCCCAGCTGATGATATCCTATCATATACTTGGTGTATCACCTCCAAGTGGGCACTCGAGTAAAGGAATAGGAAAAGAGATGTGAGCGGAGGTGGAATTCACTTAAACAAATACAGCAAGCTGAGGGGTCAGTTTCGAAAACGCTGTACAAAAAGCTCAAGAATGGATTTGTTGAGCTGTTGAATCAGCGGAGAAATTAGGATAACAGTGACCCGCCTTCAGGGACTTTTTCGATTGCCCAATTATTTATTTATTTATTCTCTTACCAGACGGCTCACGCCGCCTGAGGCGACTTACATGGAAATATGGTTGGTATAGCATGGGCATGCTTATATACAAAGCTTCAAACGTATCATAAGAAATTCACATAATAGGAAACAATTGCATATGCATACTTCTATAGCTGCGACACTCTTTTTGTGCCCGAACATGAAAATTTGCATTTCGTAACGCACATCGATATGCAAATTAGGCTACAGTTACTCTTTTATATACTGCGTTCCCTTTTGGCGAAACGCCAGGCGAAGGTAATGGCGAAACGCCTGTCCACCCGCACAGCGAAACGCCATTTTTGACTAAACAACCAGCGTTTTGCCAGGCGCTTCGCTGTTTTTGCCGCCCTTTTCATAATAATGCGGCAAAACAATTCGACATGACAGGAATCGAACTTGCCGGCAGGCCTCTGCCAAACCTCAAACCAGCGCCTTAGACCACTCGGCCATACAGAATATATGAGTCCTCTTGAAAAAAGTTGGATAAGGCCTCCAGCTTTTTATTCGTCTTTCCCTTTTCTCTACGCGCTATGCTCTTTTCTCTGTGCATAGTATTTAGAGTGGCGATTCGCCAGTTGCATTTACCTTCGCCAGGCGTTTCGCCAGTTGCATTTACTTTCGCCAGGCGATTCGCCAGTTGCATTTATTTCGCCAGGCGTTTCGCCATTAATTTTTTCATTCGCCAGGCGGATTAGGCAGCCAATTTATTTTCGCCGGCGGATTAGGCAGACAATTTATTTTCGCTGGCGATTCGCCTAAGACGAACAGAGTAATAAGATCTTTCTATCTGTCTTACGAAATATCTTACGAACCAAGGAAATAAGCAAATTTATTTGATTAACAATGAAAAGTCTGTCTGCAGTCTTCACTGCCGTGCTATTGTTAGGGCTTTGGCTCCCTTTTGGTCCTGATTCGAAATTATCTCATTCTCATTCAGATTTATGGTTAAAGCATACCTACTCTGGTAACTTTGCATATCCTATGTATCCTATGCAAATTTGGTGACGGAAGCTTACCGGACGGAATCATTCTGACTATCTCACTTATAAGGTGTTTCAAAAAAGCATAATAAACAACAATAAGAGCAAAACATACAATATAACACGCAAAGAGAACCGCAACAATGAAAAAGAGAACTGCAGATTCCCAAGAATTAAAAGGTGTGAGATGCCATGCGAAGTGGACTGAGGTATAGATTTACACGGGACGGTTGAGTCGTTGAGTCAGCAACAAAAAGGAGAATTTCATAAAAAGGAGGAGGAACGGAGAGAGAGAGGAATGAATGAAGAAAGGAAAAAAAGACGAACAGTTGTCCAGTTCCACAACAGAAACGTGTAGGCATATGTTCCCGAATGTACCTACTACTTGCATATTATTTTGTAATTGTTATGCTTATTCATACATTGCAACAAAAATGGGTCTAATAAATTAATTGCGTTTTTAAAGGAAAAAGAGATTTTTCCAGAAACACTAGAAGGCAATATGTACAATAAATGTAAAAAAGAGGTAGAACAAAAGATGTACGCAGTAAGTACGGAAAAACTCGGTCACGTGGACTAGAAAACAGATGGGGTCGAACCCCGATCGTTTTGGCGGAAAACAAGAGTCCCAGCCACTCGGCCATGAAAGGACACCAACCTGTACGATCGAGTGTGCTAGAGGTGTGTCCTCCTCGCCTGCCATTCGAAGTCCGTGAAGACGCTGCTCGAGACTCGCTTCGGCGCGCTTCGCTGCATCGTCCAGAGGAAGCAGCAGTGAGGATCCAAGACCGGTCTCCTGGAAAAGTTAGATATCAAACTAACAATAAGATGGGACCTATTGAACGTACGAAGACACGGAGCTCAGACACATATTACTGCACCCTTACTACACACGATTGTTACAAAAACTATGAACCAGGCCAGCAAGGCGTTTTAGACCCCAGCCGCACCATACCGGGACTCAGTCCAGAGCACCCGAATGGTGAGGCTCGAATACCCTGCCACCAACCATAAGCTCACGGAAAACCTCCCCCATTCTCACCTTGAACATCTGAACATCGACTCTCATCTTGTTCAATTCAGACAGCATCTCGTACGAAGCGGCCTTCTCCTCAGAGTTCAGCTCCTGGATGATGATCTCCAATCTCTTCACAATCCTCTCGTAGATCGAAAACTCACGGACCTGAAACAAAAATATGAATATTGAATATCTACCCCTTCCCTCAAAGACTCGACTATGTACGGTTTGTTATAAACCGATGAACCCAGCTACAGTAATACAGTAACACCCATCCAATGTGAAGCTTGCCATCGGTGGAATTTATGCATCTTCTCCCTTCTCCCTATCAAATAACTATGATATTTACATAATCTTGATCATGGTTAAAGCCACATTACGGCCGGTTTTTGAAACGTACCATAAATTGACTCAACCACTCATACACATCATTTAAGCGAATGAATACTACCATTGACATTCTGCATTCCTGCACTCTCACTCAAACAATGTCCGTCTGCACTCTGTGTTCTCTATCTCTTACCTTGATTCCCCAACGTTCATTGAGTGCGTGGATCCTCTTGGAATGCCATCCTTGCAGGATTCTGTCACAGTCCTCCATATCTCTGACAGAAGCTCGCATCTCTGCCTCGTCTCTCTCACGTCTGTTCACTATCTCCTCCTTTCGAGTCACTACCTCCTTCACGTACGCCTAAATCAAGCAGAAATTATGAAAACACCATAACGCTACAAAGTACAAACTATTAACAACAACCATTTATAAACTGCAATAACTATGATGAGAACTCCAAATAGCTCTTGATGCTATGCTAACCACATCCAGCTATAGACTGCAATCACTGTGACGAGAACCATGACATATTTGATAAAAAAAAATTTAGACAGCATCGCATAGGTAAGGCCAGATATACGCCTAAGCCGAAGCCTAGGCCTAAGCCTAGGTTTAGGCCTAATTTTCGTGATTCCTTACCTCGTCAAGTGGCGAAGGTGACATTGGTGTCACGGGCCGACCAATCAGCACGGACTTGGCTCGGTTGAATCTGGAAAACATTTAATGGTAAGCCAGCGCTCTGGTCTTCTACACCTCCTATCAACCCTCGAAGACCGAGGTTTGGAGCGCACATGTTTGGTTTATAAAAAACATTGTTTAATTTTGGTGTATCTTCCTAGTACAAAGTTGTCCAAGAGGCGATATTAGAATTAGACCACAGTAAATATAATTAATCAATAGTCACTGAATGAATACAGTACAGTAATCAATTGTAAAATTCACCTCTCCTGGTAGTAGCGCACTTCGACGACGTAAGAGAACTCCTCGGATCGGAGGGTCGAGATCAGACGTTGAATTTGATCGAAAATATCCTCGGCCTTGGCACGCACCTAATCAATATATTAATTTTTTTACTAAAAGTTACTTCGGCATTGTCCTAGGATCCATAGGCAACATGTACATGGCATCAGAAACGTGTACGGGTTACAGAACAAAGTAACACTCACATAGGGATCAGGTGATGAGAGCCACTCCTCCACTTGATCCAAGTATTTCTCAATCGATATCATCATCGGACGTCCGTTTCGTAGTGCGGCCGCCTTTCTTTGAAGTTCCATTTTATGCGCTCTGACCGCGAACTCCGGCTCGTCGGAACGGCCAGTACGCACGGCAGAGAGAAACTCCTGGAAATTACCAGCTTGAAGGAACCGAAGAGAATAAAAATTCCTCTACCTTAAACTGTAAGCCTCCATTTTTCAACTAGTTATGTAATTTCTCTACTTCTCTACTTTTTCTCTACTTCTCCACTCGTTTCACATATGCTACTGCGGAAACAATTACTCATTTTTACGAGAAGGAACATGACAACGCCAACAGCTTACACACGGTATACACTGCTCTTGACCATTGCGGAAGTAGTAAACCAGAAAAGTGACATGCATAAAAGTTTGTTGAGAAGCAGAAATCTACCTCGATGTCAAAGATAAGTTGTTGTGCTTGTGTCGCTGACACGACCACGGCCGCGCAAAGGGTGTCAAGTGTCGGTTTGGCATCGTGTGGCACGGCTTCCAGTCGGGGATGTTCATCCCGTGACGTCGACGGACTGCCAATGTCCACCACGAGTCGATGTGGACCGAGTGAGTACTGGAATAATATCAAAAATAAGACGCATATGACACAATGTTCATGCGCATTCTGCGCAGCTCAATGCTCAAGCTGCCTAATTTTTAAAGTGAACTCACGCGAAGTTTCTTGACTTGTACAATTCTTTAAGTGATTATGTGCGTATAACTGCGCGTACAATTTTCACTATTTTCAGCAAAGAAAACAACACCCGAGAGTAATTTAATGCTGTTCAAGGCCACTTTCAAAACGAAGAAAAAAAGGATATCTCAATGCCGATCTCACATAGAGATCATGCATCAAACTGTCAGTAATATAGCCACGCCTTGACAGGTTTTCATGACAATCACACTCCTATTATAAGGATCCCTTGATGAGCTAATGAAAATTAAACAATAATTACAGAAAGGAAATAAATAATAAACGAGAAAAAATAATCGTAATACTACCAAATCACTCAATTCGAAGACAATAAGCGGCCTCATCCACCACCCAAAATATGTACAGTAATGTGCACAGTAAACTATACAGTAATACTAAACAGACTAAACTATACAGTAATAGCACAACAAAAAAATTCGCACCCTCGCCAGCTGCCGGGCCTTTTGTCTCAATTGTTCAATGCGTTGCGCGTTGGCAATGCGAGCGGACGCGGATAGAAGTGGGGCCAGGTTGTCCGCTCCAGCTTCCACCTCGCGAATCGCTTCGTCTTCATCTAAATTGTCATTTTGCATTAATAAATCATCAGGGAATCCATATATCAACGTCTAGTCTAGTGCTAAAGGTTCGTGTCGGGACAGCATAAAATCAAAACAATTCGCTCGAAAAACTACCAGGAAAATGCTACAGTATGCCGGCTGCAAGGTAACCAAGATTGTTGCTATTATTAGACTACCCAAAACAAACAAGAAAACAATGATCTCACTCTGTAGTGTATTTGAGTGTGCGTCCACTCCTCTTTGTGCTAGTTCCTCCAGTCTCCAGATACGATTTTCCCAGTCCTCCCAAAGGGTGCGCAGGGTCATCAGATCCTTCTGCAACAAAAGTTTGCCTTTGAAAAATCGCTAAATCAATAAATCAATCGATAAACTTCTAGATATACGGTGTGATCTATGAGTGCTCAGCAGAAAATACCACTGCAATTTAGTGGTAAACTACGCTTATTGAAACTATAATACACAATGAAACAAAAGAACAATACAGACGGAAAAAACTATACAACATAGAGTTCTATAAATAATTCAGTAAAACATATAAATGTTAAACTACGTATATAATATAACCTACCTGGAACTCGTCAAATCTGTTCAAGATTTCTCGTCCTGTTCTTTCACACTGATTATTCAGTGAACTGATATCAAGTTTGGTTTCTGAAACGAGCAATTATTGGATAATTAAAGGAACTGATTTGCATACAAGATATGGAAGTTACATTGCAAACGGCCATCCAATGCTTGGAAAAGCGAAATCGGTTTCGAAACCTGTTATAATACTGTATAAGAAGTTTTCACTGGTAATCTGTAAAGTATATGCTTATTTATTTTAATATACAATACAAAGTACGTGTATAATCTTAATTACTTTAGCATATAAAGGAAAATGATTTTGTAAACGTGACACTTGAAATGTCCTGTGTTGTGACAATGTTTTGCCATCTTTTTTTCTCCATTCTCTGAATCATATTTCCCGCGAAAAGAAACAAACTCTGTTCTTGTCTGCACGCAAATGCTTCGTTTGTGTATGTAATATCCGATTTCTCATTTTTGCACTCTTTGCCAGTACAACGCTGACGCAACGCTAACATACAGATAACAAAACGCTGAACAAAAGCTAGCATACCGTAACGCAAAAAGGCTAACACAACGCTGAATAAATGCTAGCGCGTCGTTAACGAAACGCTCGCATCAGACGCTAAGAACCGCTGAAGAAACGCTAACAAATCGCTGAAGAAATGCTACCAAGCCGCTAACGAAACGCCCACATCGCTTATGAAACGCTGAAGAAACGCTGGCAAAACGCTGACAGCCTGACAGATATGACAAGAATATATTCGATATAGACTTTGAATAATTATATCAAAATACCAACCCGGCTGAGAGGCTACAGTAGTCTGTAGTCGTTCCATATGTTGGTTGAATTTCTGCCTCGGATTCTCAGCAACCGTCTGCTTGTATTCCTGCAAACATTAGCGGTTTTCTATTAAACGAAAAGCTATTCCTAAACTCTATCCGTGTTCGCGATTTCATTTGTAATTTTTTTTCAAACACATCTTACAGTATAAACAACAACAAAACTATTTTCATTGATCCAGACACCACAAATATAGCCTAAGCCTAACCATAAGCCTATGATAACGCTCACCTTAATCCATCGGTTGAGCAGTGCAAGACTATCCGCCGAATTCCACAATTCCATTTTCTCCTCCAAATCAGCCAAGTAAGCCAGGATGATGTAGTGAGACAGCAAGATCTGAAATTAAACATTGGAACCCAGTCTAAAATACCGTACTCAGGACCCGTATTAGGGGCTGATGATCAAAATTATCGTAATCGTAATTGCTTGTATTACCATCGGGTTGAAGTTTACATGTAACAAGTAGTATACATCAACTTTAGCAAACTTTAGAAAATATTCAAGATCAAAATAACCAGTTGATATGTAATCCTTTCAAATACACGTTTCACACAAGTGCACGTCTTGAAGTTTAAACCCAAGCTAGTGTAGGAATGTTATTCATATGTCTTGCTTGGTCAAATTATACGATTAGTCGCTTAGACTGAATTGTTAAAATGGAGGACATCCAAAATAAAAATAAAATCAACCTTGAGCGTGGCCATCCTCACGGGTAGCTCCTGGGACATGTGTCCCATTCTGATCCGGAGTGGCTCACTGAACTCGGCCTGCACGGGGCGCCCGCCAACGCCTCGCACCGCCACGGCGCTCACCAGTTCATCCTGCTTTGCGCGCAGGTTTTTGAAATGCTCCTAATAGTAAAAAAAATTAGATCTGAAAATGATTTTAACTCGGAGTTTATCCATTTTTTTGCGAGTACTAGAAAAATCGCGGGAATACAGCATTCTACGGAAATTACCAAAAACTTTTACGCTTAAAGGGACAGGCCCATCAAAATAAACATATATTTACTATTTCATGTTATTTTTTATTAGCAGCGTTTATATACACACTAATTTTTATCCACATTCACCCCGGGGAACTTTTTTACGCCGAGCCCGACTCATAAGGGTACCGTATTTGCATCCATTTAGTCCTAATAATTCTTTTACTTCTCGTATGTTATAACACAGTTACAAAATTACGCATGAGAGAGTATGCTCAATAAAGAAAGAGTGCCAGAAAAAAAACCGAGAGAGCAGACAACCAGAGCGGATAGACAACGAGAGGAAGGGCCAGGCAACGGTATACATTTGTGGATGCGCTCGTCGGAAAAAGTTCCCCGGGGTGAATGTCGATAAAATTTTGTTTGCATATATTGTAATAAACACTTTTAATAAAAATTAAGACGAAATCGTAAATATAGGTTTAATTTGATGGGCCTGTCCCTTTAATAGTAATGGAGTATTCGTTTATTGGTTAACAATCAGTACAGTGAGACTGTTGTTCTTCACAACGCCAGAGTACTAATAAAGGAAACGAAGCCAAACATTTCGTGCAGATCTTGATATAAAGTTTCTGAGACGTATGCCGGACACCTGCATTCTTATATGTGCGCTCGAGGATTTAGTATAATCATACCTATTTGAACACAATACATGGGAATACAGTTATCCAGATTCCGTTTCAAAACCCGGCTGTTATATCGCGTTCATCGATAATAACAGAATAGTACAAACCTTATGTTCGGCAATCAACTTGTGCAGTAGTGTGACAGTTTTCTGTGGGTCATGGGGATGCAGCTGAAGGGGTGAATTCAATAGTAATTGTCCCTGCGCAGTCCACATCGAAAGAGAGGCGAAGGGCTCAGGAAGGTCCATCTCGGCCTTGGCCGCAGCCGCCTCAAGACGACCACGAACAGTCTCCCATCTAAATGAGGAAGCAAAATGAATTGAGCTCGAAGGAGTCGAACCTAAGACGTCTAGCGCGGCATTATACGTCTCCCATCTAAATGAGGGTATTTGCATGCAAAATGGAATGTCACTCGGAGGACTCGAACTCTAGCGCGACACTAACAGGTTTACGACCCCATATAAAAAAGCGGGTCAATATTTCGTTGCTTAATCCCGTGCAGCTGGCTATTTGAGCTTGACTTGGCACTGCGTACTGCAAAGCAATCGAACACTTGTTGCCGATACTTAAATCTAAAAAATCTTACTTGTGTTCAATATCGCTGAGTTCCTCCACAGTGTAGTTGTTTCTTGTAGCCAGGATCGTTTGATACGTATGTCGGTATTCAAGGAACTCTCTTCGCAGACGGAAGTACGCCTGAATGTGTGATTATGAGACTTCTTCCCAAGCAATCAGTCAATCGATCAATCAATCAATAAACAAATTAACGTAACCACAGAAATTTCACATTACCACAGATATTATATTTACAAATGAATTGATCCAAATAAGTTGATTCTATTTCAAAAAAGTTATCAGCAATTACCTCATGGTCGTTTCCATCAATGTCAATCATGTATACTGTATTCAGCCATTGCGTGAAGGGACCGTACTCTGCCGCGTCGTCGATTGGTCGCCGTTCCTCCGCGGCACGCACGAATTGCGTCACGTACGTGATGATCGACCTAGACGTTCACTCAATATAAAATAAAATATCAAACTGGAACAACTACGTATGTGTGTATGAAATAGTGAACTAATAGTGAAGTAACACAATTAGATACATGAGCACATACTGCTACTGACGTACACAATGTTCCATATGTGGTATTTTCAACAGATAACTGTTACAAAGAAGTAAAAAAAAAGTAAAAAAAAAACCTCTTATCCGGCCTATCGCACAGCAAATCATCGACCTCGAGCAACCGCCGTATGCCGAGGTGACGATGAGCCAGTTCGAAAGCCGTCTCCAGATTTTCACGCGGGGTGGAACGCTTGACCTTCTGAAAACGAAAGAAAAATAATTTATCATCATCTGCTTGTTTCCTCGCTTTTCGAACCATAAACTGTCTTATAGGTTAGCAAATTTACAATTAGTTATCATGGCATTCAAGGCATTCAAGGCATGGTTACATTTCGTCCAGACAAAGTTGTCAAAATAAAACCATAAAATCACCGAGTAGGCTTTAGTTCCGTCTAATGCAATCCTTACTTCTATTCACTTTGATATTATGTTACTATTGGTTGATTTTTTTTTTTTTTTCTGACTGTTATGCTGAAATTGTTAATATTGTTACTTGTTGTTGTTGATACATCTTTTTTTTTATTAACAGTATTATTAGCAGTTTAATGGTATTTTCTATTGATTTCCACCCATGTGGGTGTGTGCTTTGCTAATAAATGTTGAAATGTTTATCTTTTATTTCACACACCTGCATGTCGACTAGGTCCGGTCTCCACTTATGCACCAGAGCCATGAAAAGTACTCCATCCTTCCACGATTTGTCCATGTCAGCCGCTTTCAGGTTCAATTCTCTTCAATGATTAAGGTTTTTGCAAAGGTCTGTCTGACAACAAAAATTCATTCTACATAATGATCAGTAGATCAATGATTACTGTAGCAACCCGTGACATATGGAAAGCACAAAAGTGCAGTTACTTTTCTGGAAACACATCCCCTCTTGGGCTCCCTGGGGGAAAACAGCACTGGGGAAAAGCTCCCTAGGGAACCTTTTAAAAGGAAAATAAAGAAAGAAGAAGCTCACTCTGCAATCTCCGCATTGATCCATCTGACGATCACTTGCTCAACACTGCTCTTCAAGCGGTGAACTCCGAGTCGGGGAGAGAGTGAAGAGGTGGAGGGACCAGAAACAAACTCCCTAGAGAAATAGAACATGGAGATAACAAGTCTAAGAGAAGTAACTGTAAAACACTGTATACTTGGAGGAGCTAGAGCCTAGTTGAATACAGTACGAAACAGTAGGACAAAAATATTGAGAGAAGTAAAAAAAAAGCTTGTAGTTCCCACCTGTCCGATTACGTAATAAACACAGTAGATGACGTAAATTAAAACACAATGTTTACATAAGGCATTCGTAGCAAGACAAGCAATTACCATCAGGTAGAAGTAGAAGCTTATAAATTTACATAAAGTTGCAATTAGCAATTATCGCTGAAAAACAATTAGCATTGAGAAATAATTAATATTATATTTAGAGTTTATAAAAGTTCCAATCAGCGTTGAAACAAGAACAAACCTAATCCTCGATTTGATAGGACTCCGTGTGGGTGTTTGTGTGGCTCCCCAGCCCCACTCTCTCAGCAGTTGAACATTGGTTTCGACCTAAACTCACAAATTTGTATTACATAGAGTTTAAGTTTAAACCCCAAGAAATATCCCGAGAAATGTTGAGACTTCTTAAAGACCCTGCTCGTTTACTACATCGCTCGCATATTATAGAGAAAACACTGTAGGGCGCAAGTCTCCAATATTATTAGTTAATTATTGTGTACGCTCTTCTTTATATTGTGCTTCATTACCTACAAATTATCATATAATAAGCACAGTATACCTGGAAGTGGAGGATAATCTGCCAAATGAGTCCGAGCACGATCCTCGGATTTCCATCAGCCAGGTCTGCAGCATTGTTATTGATTAGTTCGAGTCCTCTCCTTCTTAGTATTGTCAGGGCACAGTTCAAGTTGTTGATGTGGTGCACCCGATTGGTCTCCTTCGCCTTGCTGATTGGCTAAAATACAGGATTTTTTTAAATTTAAATTCAAAAATAGACAAAAATAAAAACATACAAGGTATTAAAAGCAATCATTGAAACTATTAAAGGTGTCGGTGGACTCATAATCATCACGCAGTTGAACTATATGCGTGTCACAGCTATGTACCTTTTGGGACGTTTTGTATTTTCTTAATGAAAAACATACAATCGTTAAGCGGGCAGCAAATAAAGACAAAGGGGGTGAGTGGAAAAGTAGATACGACCCACGTGGTACAAAGTACAAACTTCGTGGGTGGCCAGGCTTCATGCGTAGGTGGCGTGAGTGGCTATAGACCACCCGCGTGGTACAAACTTCGTGGGTGGTCTGGGTTGACTAGTCTTATTTTGGTTTCAAATCAAGCATCTAATGAAAATGTTTAATTTTGTACACTTTTATGAACACAAATGTAGTCCTTACCAGTGCTTCGCCTGTGAGAACCTCCAAAAGTCTGCACAGCAGCACGCCATCCCTGATGTCTTTATATAAGTCTTCCACACGGCCTTGTGCCGAATGCTAAATAAAAGCAAACATAAAATGAAGTAATACTGGATAATCAAGGTATGTTCAGTGGAAATTACAAATACCGATGAACTGTAGAAAGTCTTCGTTGTTAAACAAAAACAAACTAACAAATAACCAATAATATTAACTAATTCATTGGCGTAAAGTACGGACCACTATGGTAGCAAACTTTTTACTATGTATGCACCGAAACGTATCTCTGTGTATACGTTAGTTTGATCATCTAATTGTAAGCGTCAGCATAAATTTCGTTCAAATGACTCAAAACTAATGGGGTTTCTAACAATAAGTATATGCTTAAAATTTACCGTATTTTTTGTAATTTCTCATAATAAATATTAAAATTAAAGGGACGCAGTCAATACAAATTCAACATTTTTATTCAATTTTTATTAAGTATAAGAACATACATAGAACAATATGTAGCCATTAAAGGGTCAGGCCCATTTCAAACGACCCTTATTTCTGATGATTCCATCTGATTCTCCACGTCAAATATAGTAGGATTCAATATTTTTCTAATTTTCAAGCGCAAAATTCACACACTATTCAGCAATTTACCGTGGGCAGTCATACCCAACTATCTATCGCAGTTGGCACGCCCATTCGCGCTGATTGGCCAAAATCGCAATTGCCACGCCCAATAGAGCATATTGCCCAATTAGCGCGAAGGGGCGTGACAACTGCGATAGAAAGTTGGGTATGACTGGCAATAGTAAATTGATGAATACTGCCTGATTTTTGCGCTTGAAAATTAGGAAAATATCGTATCCTACTATATTTGATATGGAGAATCAGGTGGAATCATCAAAAATAGGGATAATTTGAAATGGGCCTGACCCTTTAAGAAAACATAGAGAAGCGGACTGGGAGAAAATCAATGAGAGTATTGGTAAATTACCGTCGCCGGGGCATATATGTAATTGCCAAGGGTACTTGGAGAATAAACAGCCTGCAGTGTTGCCCGGCCTGGCGTGTGGTTTATCACTGCACATTATCAACCGCTATACGGGCAATTATAAACTACGATATATTAGTAAAACTCATACGCAGTGATTTCTCACCCTGAGTTCGGTTTGCTATACTTTGGTGCTAGAACCTTATTTTTCTTCATATCTTAGAATATTTAATGAAAAGCGAATAAAAACGAAGAATTTGCAGTGACTGCGATCCTTTAACGTTTAGTTCCAAAATACGCTGGATTTCTAACAGAAATGTAATGAATTACGAAGTAATGTTGAAAGTGCAATGTAGAAATGAATGAAATAGTAAGCAAAGACCATACGAATATGGAAGAACAAGGTCTTTTTGGCATACTTGGAAACCCATTAGCACATTAATAAATAAAAAAAAAAAAAAAAAAAAAAAAAAAAAAAAAAAAAAAAAAAAATTTAAAGCGAAATACTGGCCGATTTTTGAAACACACTGAGTAAACCAGCATGCAACTTATGCAAATGAGCATAAATTAGAATAAAAAATGGAGCTAAATTGGAGTAAATAAGCAGAAATACGTAAGAACTCAGTTGTCCACGATGCGTTTCAAAAACCGGCCGGTATTTCGCTTTAAAAAATGTGAAGCCAAAAACAATAAATTATATTATTTTCACCCACCTCCTCCAAATGATAATTTATCCATTTTGTGAAAGTATTCTTCTGTGCTCGCTCGTCTTCGTCTAAATTATAATAATATATTAATTGTGGAAAAGAAATTATGTTTTTTGGTTATAAAATTAAATTATAGTATTTTATTACAAACCGTTACAGTATGAATATGGCCAATCCATGCTCCACTATTGGTTGCACACAAACCATAGGTTTTATGTACAATTTTTCACACCATGCATCACAAGAACCTTTTTTTACAACATCTAGTTCGTCCAATAATTCATGTTGTTTAGTTTTAATTTATTCAATGAAGAAATATATTAGAAAATATAGTAAAACCCACTCAAAAGATTAGGAAAGAAATTGAAAAATTAGGTTGCATTAATGAAAGGTAGTAAGGTAAGATAAAATCGTTAGGAAAAGAAAGTATTACTGTCATAGAAGAATAGAAAGGCATGCGACAGAGATGTTTGTTTTTAGTTACTTGAACGAAGTAACAGCGGGAAAGTAAGAGGTTTACGATAGTGTTCCACGACGCTTGACCACACGCGTAATACCATATGGCCATACGTATGGGCACACACATAGTAGTACGCTAGGGCGGGCGATAAAGTAAAACCACACAAACTTTACATCAAAATATCGAAACACACTTCATACACATACAAAACCAAGTACATTGATATAATAACAACACTCACAAGAAACATGCGATCAAAATCCCAATCCACCAAAATTCACTCAAAAGCAGGTAGCTAAGCCCTTTGGTAAAAAAACGCCGAATAGAGGCCAAAGTAAGCTGTGCCATAGGTGCACCGCGGATGTTTGGCGTTTACATACTCTTTGCTACTTCGTTGGCTTACTTTCAGTGTAAATTTTGGTGAATGATGAGCACAGAAGAACAAAGAAAAATGTCAAAAGACATAAGTTACAATAGCAACAATAATAATATTTTGATCGCACGTCACATATGTACTAAGACTCACCACTCCAAACGAACTGCTCCTCGGCTAAATAATATCGGAGTTAAGTCATATTTTCTAGATATTTTGCAGAATCAATTATGAAACAAATCTTCAGAGCCAAACAAAAGAATTCAAGGAAATCCAGGGTGAACTATTATGCATGACTCGCAGTCCTATGCCCGGGCGAAGGCGATACGTAAAATTATTAGATAACTATATTCTACACTCTTCAACTCACCTCACCATTCTTTATGTGATCGTCTTTACAAAAAAATGTTAACCTTCGGACAAAAACTTATTTTTGGCACACTTCCGGCCTTGCTTACCACATTGCATGAAGCTTCCAGGTCCAAACGGTCCTACTTACACTACATACAATAAAAAAAATAGAATGCAAGAAACTTTTTTCAAAAACCCACACGAAGACTTGTGTCTGAGAGAGCGAACCAGGTGCATAGTGAGTTGTACTCAACGTGTGAGTCGCGCTTCGCCGGCGAATTTAGTCGCGCAATCGTGCGAGTTGAGGGCGATAATGAGAATAACGCGACTACTTGGAGTACTGGACACCGCACAGAGAGGAACACTGTGAGGAATATGGATTGAATAAATAGACTTTAGTGGAATAATTAGATAATTAGACCTTGGGCAGGAGAAGGCGAGGGACCCGGTAGAGGTGCCCGGAGGCTCTGCAGGAAATTTTGGAGATAAAAATCGATAATACAGTTAACAGTAATCAATAAATCAAAAATACAATTGATCAATACGTCAATGAAATGAAACAATACAGAATGAGGATATTGAACTATGGACCTCTGGAGTCTGGAGAAGATTTTTGAAAAAAAATTAAATCAAAAATACATACAAGGAAGCATTAATCGATTAATCCATAAATCAATATTACATCAAAGAATCGATGAAGGCCAACGTTTATGAGAATGTGATAAAGGTTTCACCAAGGGAGTATACGAACAGTGAAAATATATGTTTCATACAAAGTAAGGCATATTTATATTTTATGTAGAAAGCGTATGTGATAGAGCGATGACTTATAAATGACAATCATAAAATGGCATGATTGTTATTTTCAACAGAAAAGCACATTACCTCATTAATTTGCACGACAGCAACAAGACGCGCAGGGAAAAAAAAGAAACTTACGATGAAACCACATACTTAAAATATGATATGTAAGCAAAATGTATTTATGTACTTCGCCTCATAATATGAAGCACTTCCGTTCGAACAGCTGATGCGCTAAACTACTGCTAAAAGCTAAAAGCTACAACTAACAGCGAGGCCGAACGGCTAACACCTAAT
This sequence comes from Pelodera strongyloides, assembly GCA_036852015.1. Taxonomy (NCBI): domain Eukaryota; kingdom Metazoa; phylum Nematoda; class Chromadorea; order Rhabditida; family Rhabditidae; genus Pelodera; species Pelodera strongyloides. The sequence continues at coordinate 706,956 of JAANDG010000007.1, forward strand.
AGCACAATTTTAGACCACCAAGCAAGACAGACGTTTCGAAGCAAAAAAGTTCAGTCGTGATTTACGAGTTCTAAAAGAACGCTGTTTATTTCCTAGAATCGATGGATGGGAGTTTCTCTATTTTTTTTTTTCAAGATATGGTCAAATGCGGAGGGCGCTCAGGGTTGAAAGGCCGTTCTGACTAGATACACTCCCTTTATTTAGAGTTATTGCAAAGAGAAGAAAGAAATAGAGAGATGGATGTGAACGATGACCGCAAGCACTACAATCTACACACGAAATCTACCAACTTCACTCGTCTCTGACGTCTCTCCATTAAAAAAAATGGCTAAGAAAATCTGCTTCATCTCTCCAACAGTCTCTCACTATTTTCTTTGTTTGTCTGTTGGTAAACAAAATCCTAATCTAACTGTCGAAGTAATTTCTTTTTTGAAAAATAGTCTCAATAGATTTGTCTAAAAAGCACTCTGCATAGCAAAATATGAAACAGACGTAAACTAATAATACAAGAAATCTTGATTACTGTAAACGAAAAACGAAAAGTTGATATTAGAAATCGATTATAAAATCGATTGCAAATTGAAACAGTGCTCGAGAATAGCTGCAATCGATCATAGCGGCCGAAATGGGTGGGGCGAGAAGAAACTTCGCATACTAATCAAATTAACAATGAACTATAGTTGGATGATGCGCAATATTCAAGAGAAGGAGGGAGAGAGAGGGAGGGAGAGAGAGAGAATAAGGGAGAGACAGGGAGAGAGAGACAGGGAGAGAGAAAAAATGATAAGGATACAAAGTATGAAAAGAGCAGATATTCTAGAAATGGAAATTGTTAGAAGTGCGGTAACAGGTCTGAAACCTATGCTAGCAAAATAAAGTGTAAATTCACTTTGTAAATAAGACACTTTGCAAAAGAGGACTTCGTCGAGAATGATCGACCAAAGAAAAAAAAGGAAACTACGGAAGTCTAAAGTAAACTCAGTGTGTTAGTATGGAAGGTATACGTTTTTTTTCTAATTCTGAGAGTGGAGGTGAACAGAGGAAAAGTGAACAAACCATCAAGCGTTGAAAGATAAATTGGTTCAGGAAGTACGCTAGGATAAACAAGATTCGCTTAGTGTAATTTAGTGATTTTGGTGTGTGTCTCCGAAGTACGAACGTCTGCACGAAAAAGTGAGCATAGAAGCTCGAGCACATGCCAAAATCAGCAAGAACAGCAAAGGGGGGAATCTTTTATTTTAAACTAAGTTTGTGGAAACACTTGTAAACAAATTTTATTTCTACAACAAACTATGGAACAAAGAAGAGAGCTAAATCAAGGACTGATATATAGAGAGTAATTCTTTTGAAAGTAGAAGGCTCCTAATCTATAAAATTGGAAAAAAATTAACAGAACAGTATACAAATAAAGGTCACACACCGATCTTCTTTGTATACTAGCCGGAAATACATATAAATTCGCGTGCCAGATTAAACCGGATATACTGTACTTTAATACGTTACAAAGTGGACAGGCACGCGGACGAGCTCTCATATAATAAATGGAGGTATTCGAAATCAATGCATTTGCCTATAACCCGGATCACACTCCCTTTAAAAAAACATGATATGCCAGGGGAATCACACTCCCTTTAAAAAAAACATGATAAAAAGCATGATTATAGAATAATAAGAATAATAGGAGTACAGCGACTCTACAAAGATAAAGAAAAAATAATATTCTGAAATAAAAAGGGTCATTTCCATCCACCCAAAAGAAATCATTTAGAGAAAAGGGTGTAATACGCTTGTCGTATCAAATACGCATCATTTTATTGCTGGAAAATGATTTTCTGCAAAACGTCGCTTTTGATTAGATTTATCATTAGATCAGTGGAGATCTGAGAATTTCTTTCAAGTTTTATTTTATAATTACCAATAAGCATGATTCACCAACAAACTTTCACATAGATGGTTTCCAGCCAAGGACAACTAGACAGTAAATTTACACGAGAGAGAGAGGGAGAATAAAGAGAGAATAGAGACAGAGAGAGAGGGAGAGAAAGAGAGAGAACAGAAGAGTGATGGAGCGAGAGAGACAGGGAGAGAGGGAGAGCGAGAGTGAGAGAGAGAAAATGGGGCAAAGATGCAAAGCAAGCTTTCCATTTTCGACCTCTCCCAAAACGAAAACGAACGGTTTTGGGTGACGATACAGTGGCGCCTGCTACAACAATATTACAGTATATGCTAATTTCGACCACGTACTTTTGTATACAAAATGGGTTAATCCTATTACTGTTGGTAAACGGGTAATCCCAAGCGAACGTCTATCGGTCTTTTAGAAAAAAAATACAAATTTGCAAAATTAAAACTATTACTATTATGTTTCAAAAACAAGCTAAAGATACACAATTTTTTGAAAGTTGTTTTTATTCACTTTTGCCAAGATATTCGAGCTAGTAAAATAATAATAGGGTCATCCCTCTCGATCGGGTGCACGATGGTTGCTACTTTACATTATTTACTCCCTTTTAAATTAAAACTAGAGAGTGCAACTCTTCGAATTAACGTAAGTTGTAGATAAACCCAAATTACGAACTCTCGGGTGTAACTTAATTTCACGGTTTCATTGTCCGACCGATCAATATTTTAACTTGCTTAATAGTTTGTTTAAGTTTGATTTGCCGTTTCCTTGTTGCACTCTCTCTCTAGTGTACATTCTCTGTTGGGTCGCCTTACTAAACAAATAACCCATAAAGAAAGGAGGCCGCTATTCTACAACGTGCCGCCTGAGTATCAACATGTTTACATAGAAAATAGCCTAGTAATCGCCCGGGTTTGAGTCATAAGTGCCGAAAACAAGAGAATGATACGCGATTTGCATATAATACATGGCAATGAAGTTGTCAGCACGTGTTTCAAACAACGTGATGTATCGCTTTAAAAGCGACCATTGGGTTAATTATTTTAGCAGCAGGCAGGAATATAATTAGCCATTTCATTGTGTTATTTTCACACTACAGAACAACTATAGTTTCTACTGGCGCTTTTTATGTCAAACCAAAAATACATAAATCGCCCTGTCCCACGTTCATTTTATATTCCGGGTGGATTATTTGGTGTTCCTAATTGCAAACTGCAACACATCTCAATACCTCGCGTTGCACGTATGAGAACGGAAGGCGCCTACTTACAAACTAATCCTCGATCGAAATCAGATCGGCAAACATTTTGTAATGGGAGAAATTAGAGAAAGGAACAGTTTTCAGGCGCATGTGGTTTAAGACTTAAAGCAAACATGCGGTATCAATGTTTCTGTAGAATGGAGAAGTTATATCATACACAAAAAAAGCTGAAGGTTTTTGATGCTTTGAGTTCCAGGAATATTATATTTATTGACAAGTTAATTTTGCCCGGAATCCTGTGTTATTCTACAGTAAACAACCTTGCTTGTTCAGTGTTTTCTATAGTTGATGAGCTACTGTTTAACATTTTAATCGACGCGTTTGCCAACTATATCAACTACAAGCTACTGTATGTGGTGGTATTTTGTTTAGTATCCTGTATGTATACGATACACGCTTAGGTAACTAAGTGCCAAAACATCTAAAGTTCAGCTCCTCTAACCCCTGTCCTAACCCCATCCTCCCGGCGTTTCCATGATTCATTTCACATACAACCCGCAAGCACCGTGAATAACCGTTATAGACATTTCCAAACTGTGGGAACGCCGACATTTGTTTGAATATATAAATAATGAATACATAAAACGTTCTCTGGGAACGGAATACATTATCAGCCGAGATCAAATAAAAACGTTACTTTTTTATGAATTTGTGGCATTGCAGAACCCCCTGCTCCTGCTAAAATAAGTAACATTCAGCATTGTATAATTTCCTCATTTATCGATTTTCCAGATCGATGTTTACAGATGTCAATCAATAAATCTGTCGCGTGCCAAAATCGGAGTGAGGTCAAACGGGAGGAGCGGCATACATAGAGACGAACGGGACAGTTGGGGGACGTTCTAGCAGATCGTAATCAACATGATCATATGCTAATTGCTTACAATCAAGGCAAGTTTGTATTGGAAGAAAGGTAGACGGATGGATGTAAACATGGATTTATTTTACACAGTTTGTTCAAGATCCAACTTCAAAATTGTGTGGTATATTTTGGGAACAATTTTTGCACCGAACGTACGTTAGTACTACATGCGCGAATGCGTATGGCGCTTCTACAAAAATCGAACAACGGACTATCCCAAAAAGTAAATATTTCTTAAAATAGTGCGTTTGTAATTCGAATTCACATCTTATCTCCAATTTTTTCATTTCTCAGATATTTTCATTACCCCAAAACATTACTCAACAAACACAAATACCCCCAAACCTATACCCTATCTGGTTTCCCTCCACCAAACAACAATCTGTGCTCGGGAATGCAACGTGACACCAAAAAGCTTCCACTTTTATTGTTTACTTATTAGAAATGGGCGCCATCGCACCCGTTCTCGTGTATACTCACGTAGTGAAAGAGTCAATAAAAACGTTGTTTCATTTTGTGCCGTAGTCTTCATCAATTTTTTTTTAAACTGCAGAAAATGTTGATAAGGCTGGAAGAATATAAAATGAAAGCCTCTCTTAACAAGATAAGACGGAGCCAATAAAACGGGCAAAAAGCCGTTAGTTTTATAGACAAGTGTGAAAAATCACCAACATTACGATTACGTGAGTTGGCAACATTTCAAGTGGACCTTAGACGATTAAAGATAATAAATAAATTATATACAACGATATATTACATATATTTATGTTACCTCTGTGCACAATACTTACCCTAGTGTAACTACCCCACTACCCTACCTAATTTTTTCACAATTTCTAGAGTACAAAATTGTTCTACACACAGTCGTTACTTATTCTGGACCACTTTTTAGCATCCAATTCATATTCGGAAACTCAATTCGTCATACTATACCAATACTATTTAGATACAAAATCGATTCTATTTCGTTTCACATTTCTCTCTTTTGTATTGGGTTTATTTGTGAGCAATTCGTATATATAAGCGCATTATCGAGCATTGCAACATGGGATGTTCATTGTATACAAATTTGGTTGAAGGCTTTTTCAAACAAATTGTAAAAGCCAAGGTTGTCTAGGGAAGCAACAAAAGCACCAAGGAAGCTAGCACTAGTAAATACAAACAAAATATTTAAAAAATCCCTTTCAAAAGGATACAGTCTAAACTTATTTTTTGGCACATTTTTTGGCACTTGACAAGAAGTGATTATTCAAGTATCACAACTTCATGGCATTTACTACACGATTGAAACTTACTTATTGGTACAGAAAAAAAATCAAATGTAAGGTGGGTGAAAAAACAGCTCTAAAATTGTAACCGCTCACATTTCTGTTGTTGTTTGGGTAAACTTACGCAAAGTGATTCTTATGGGATAAATGCACAAGAAGTTTCACAATATATGGATGGGTATTATTTTGCGGCGCACTATAGTGTATTGCGCAAGTGTTTCTATATTTCTATTGAGTATGGTGAGTATAATGACGCAAGTAAAGAATACTATAAACACAAGTAAATCAATATGCAAAGTTCCATTTTGCAGGTAATAGTGCAGTTTGCGAATACGAGTAAGTAAACAAATATTTCAAAAGCAAGAAATGTTCGAAATTCCGAGTAACATCTGTGTTGGAACGGGAAGAGATAGAATAGAAATAAAAACACAAAAAAGCTACAAGAGACAGAAAAAGTAGTTGGGATGAGCTTCTTATTTGACAAATGGTCAGTAAACAAACATTATACATTTTTTTAATTTCCCACGATAGACGGTCTTCAGTTACAGAGGCACAGAAGAATTATGATACATAATTTCAATAAATAAAAAACCACCCACCTGACAAACATATCAAAACAATATAAATAAACAAAAATGTACCTACCTCGTTGCAGTTCCCCCAAAAAACATTTGCATTTTTACCCGTTCCTTTTCAACTTTCTTATGTTATGTAGCTTCACGTAATCCTACAGTACCCCTAACTCCCGGAGTTTAAATGTTAAAACTCACTTTTCGGATACCGTAAGCAGATACAGCACGGTCGGTTGGGAGGCGAGCGCGACATCAAATGCCTACCATGTGTGTCTGCCAGGAGGGCGAATGAATAGAATTGAGATGGAGAGTCGAGGGAGCCGCAGACTATGAGAGAGGAGTAAGATAGTAGAATTTCTGTGGAGGTCGAGCGAGGCAGATGAGAGCAGAGAATAGAATTGAGTTGGAGAGCAGAGCAGACATGCGAGGGTATTAGTGTCGAAGTGGTTGCCCGTCTATACACTACGCACTACGCGAATTCTATACAGAGTATCGATCTTTGAGCCTTCCGGACCGGAACCGCGGATGCGGAAGGGGTATTACTGATTGATTCCGTTTCGGAAAGGTGATCGATACTTACTATGAAAAATCTTCATTTCCATAATTTAATTGTGGTATTTGCATACTTCATACACCTCATAGATAGGGGCACAAGCCAAGACGCGCCTCGATAGGGTCCACAAACTACATCACCTTCGTTACTGCAGAGGTATACCGTGACAGCGTTTCCCACTGTCACGGATAAAGAATAAAGACAAGGTTTACCATCACGTCACAGTAGACCGTCTAAGATAACGATGCAAACTATAACCTCTGTTGCACGTCTGTTTCAAGTAGTTTCCCACAGTAATAATTTCCATTCATCCATATTGCAAGGGAGCCTAATTCAGGGTTTCCAACCAGCTCTAGCCAGCTACAAGATGTGTGAGCGCAAGCGCGCAGGCAACGGGGCGGGTTTAGTGCCGCTACGCTAGCGGGCATCTATTCTGGGTGTATAACCAAGGGTTCTTTCCCCTCTGGTGAGGGCTAGAGTGGTCGGTGTCACCGCAAAGGTCAATGGAGGGCAAATCACCAGGACAACATCCCTCCCTCACCCACTCGCACTCCATAAAACACCCCCGGTAAGACTGTCCCCAGTATATGTGACCCCGGGGAGACTGTCCCGAGCTACCGGTGAAGAAATTGAGGCGCATGGTGCGATGGCACTTTATTAGGTGACTTTTCTTTGAACACTCATGTTTTTCAAGATAATTTAATTGCTTAGCCTATAGCGGTGGTGAGTGCCGAACTAAACCTTCAGTTGTAGAGATGCACGCTCCCATGGAAGTTGGAATGGTGTAGACAATTACGAGTGTTGTGGTGAGCTTCTTTATTCCAACCAAGAAAGCAAAGTGTGTTTAGCCCATTTATTTCCGGCGTTTCGGCTTTACCCATCTTCAGGGAAAAATATTTATTTTGTTGAACGATGCGCTTTTCAAGCTGCTACCAAATTTCCAGCGAATCCTGAGAAGAAAGGTCCCTTTTTATGTGACAAAAAAACTATGGACACCCCTGTTTTTCCCTGATATTCCCTACCTTCACATTATTATGCATTATCTCAGACGTCTTGTAAAATATTCCGGATGCCGCGAACGAGAACAGATAGGGAACAGGGAGAAACAGAGAGAGCGAGAGAGAGAGAGAGACCTTTATCATAATAATCTGATTATTACGCTGTTATGTCCTCTTTATCCTTTAAATGATTATCTGTTTGTTGTGACGGGGACACGATACGGACATTATGGGATAAACATAATCGTGAACGGCGCTCGCGCCGGTAATAAAACTATCACTTTCAATGATATGTACATTCTTCGGAGTTACAGTGTCTTGGAGACGCTTGTCATCAGCTTACGTTTAGTTAGAGAATGTACCAAAATCGACCAGAACATTTCAGCTAATACGGGTGTACCGTACCAATGCAATAGATACGGTAAAAAGTCAGGTTCGTCCCAATTGGCCACAAACCACGAAACCCACTTATTTGTCAAATGAATAGTTGTTGCACAATTTTGGAATAGCACTGCACAACCAAGTGTTGCGCAATTAAATCCTTACGCTATACCCATTATCCGCCACGTTGCTTGAAGTATATATTGGTGAGAATGAGTAAAAGAGAGGGAGTTGAAATAGAGAGAAAGAGCCAGAGAGAGAGGGGCCAGAGAGGGAGAGAGGTATGCAGAGAGGGGGCTTTGGCTTTAGCTTACAATTAATTTGATTAGAAACATGTGTCGCTGCTTAAAACAGGAGTCACTTGTATGATGTTTATAACACAATGCGTGACACAGCAGATGCGGTGCCATAAGAACTAAGAACTGCGAACGTTGGTTTGTGAAATGAAAAATACTTGGTTACAAAATAGGAGGAGCTGTAATTGCTCTATCAGATCTAACAACGAGTAATTAGCATTAATCATAGGCAAAACTGGGAATAAAGTAATATTGGTAAAAAAAACTTGGGCTAGGGAATAAAGCAAAAGTAAAAATTGGAGGTCGCCGAGGGAATGAAATGAATTAGCAAAATCTGGTATAAAATACAAGGAGAATCTTGTATAATAGAAAATAGTTCTTTGTAGAAACAGAAAAAAAAATGGCAAAACATATTCAGCGCTCAATGAATCTCAAATCTTCACATCATCTTCGAAGCTCAAAAAAAAATCAGCACAAACAAAGTAAAGTCAATAAGTGGCAGTTTTCACAAAAAAAAATAAACAGGTGAAAACCACTAAAATTCCAATAAAAAGTTAAAGCGAAATATAGGCCGGTTTTTTGAATCGGATCGTGGACAACTGAATTCTTACAAATTTATGCTAATTTGTTCGAAATAAGCTCGATTGTTTTATTCAAATTTATGCTCATTTGCAAAATCCGCATAAGAACTCTGGTGACTGATGTGTTTCAAAAACCGGCCGGTATTTCGCTTTAAAATATAAAGTAAAATAAAAGTAACTCACCGTGAGATCGAAATCTCAGTCCGAAGAGAGACATGTTGGAATTGAATCGTTTTCGTTACACACACGATAAATATAGTTCGTAGACACTGAAAAAAAATGTCTAGTTTTGCAAAAAAAGGACACATCAAACGGTATTGATTAGTTGTTGGCGTGGCAGCCCCTTTTTTGCAACGTGCTTTCTGTGTGAATATCGATTGATTATTGAGGGCTGCCTCTCAGTCAATCCAGTGGGCGGGGCCGAGGCCTTTATAAGCAAGGCGGGTGTATTCCCAAGTCATTCTAGGCCATTGTTCCCATGTGCAGTGCACGCCTCCGGTTGGCCGAGGGCCATTCTGTTTCGTATTTTGCGGAGGCGTTTGTTATGTGTCCCACCCTCCCACCCTTACTCTGGTCTTTTAGCGGTGTCCGGACGTATTGTGGAGATTTGTCGGAGCGTGGAGGACAGAAGATGTTTCGAGCTGTGGTGGCGGTGACGGCCAGGCAAGGCACGCTGACGGCAGCCTCGCTTCGGGCCTTCAGACGTGGTCCGAGACACGTGGCTCCGAACTACAAGCTTTCAGGTGCGATGTCTGGATTTGTGTTTCTAGTAGGAGATGTACCAGTTTAAGCAGTGGTTCGTTGCGACTGCTGCGTTGTATTACACTTCGAGTATCTGAATGGAAAGGAAAAATATTGTATATTCGATGGCAAAGTCAGCGGGAAAGTGTGCTCCTCCTACAGTACATAGGGAGTTAGAAAGAAATTAGATGTGGAAAGGGTACTGCGGGTTTTTGGTAGTGTGTGGAGTGCTTAGCACGTGCCGAGTGTTGTTTGCAGCTCGGGGTTTTTCGCTCTTCTGAGGATTTTGGAGTTGTGTCTGTTGTGTGAGCTTCGGTGGCTAGATGTGGAGGCTACTGAACAACATATAGTAGAAAGTACTTGGCGGAAGCATGGAAGCGCTAAGATGGTGGCGAGATTAAGTTTCGTTGGTAGATACGTGTATATGTGTACTGTGCTCAAGTCAGTATTTCAGAAGTATCGCGCATCAGCGCCAGCGGATCCTATACACGCGCTTCTTTGAGAGCGAAGAAAGCAGCACACCGCGTGTTCGACGTCGACGGTGAGAAAGATGGAAACTTCATACCGGATTAACCTACACTTTGTCGGTGTCAGTCAGATTGATCGCTGGAAGGGCGAATGGGCAAGCGTCTCTTGGTAGAACGCAGCGAAGTTGCCGGGTCTTACTTTTATATCTCCTGTTTCTCAATTTCTCTGATTCTATTCCGGTTTGCTTCGTTTTGGTTTCTCGCGCATGATTTTGTTATATTTTTTCCTTGTGGTTACTCCTTTTGGTTTTGCTTCCGTTTGCCGATTGTTTTATATCGCAGTGTTTCGTATTGTAGTACCAGTTTTGGCCATTCGACATTATTAACCGTTGTTACTCCATTTTCACTTTCCGTTTTATCTGATCTTTGGTATCCGCTGCTATTTTCTGGCATTTTGGTTTCTCAGCAGCTCACGGTATATTGGTTGAATCTGTGATATGTTACTTTGTGCACATGTGGGAATAAAGCCTTAACAGTCAGACAGCCTGAAACAGTATGCTACAATTCTAAAGTAAAATTCTAAATGCTAAAAGTAAGGATAACAACCAAAGTAAGGTGTAAAAGGATTATCGGTATTAGAAAAAAACGGTAACATTTCTGATAAAGCACAAAGACGAATTTAACAAATATATAAATATAAGCCACTACTACAGTACAGTTAAAACATATCAAAAGTATTACAATCGTAGTAATAATATGTATATAATTTTCGTTGAAACAAAATGCTGATCGGTCATATGGAAAAAGACTAAACGAGAAAAAAACTCTGTTCTACGCCACGGTAATCTTAAAAGTAATCAAATAAAGGCAAATAACGGTTGGAGAAAGCTTGACAATGGGAAAAATGAAACTTTTCGGCGTCCATACACTAAACTGTTTCTTTAATTCAAAATTGATTTATAATTTTTTCTCTACTCCTAACAAAAAAAAAGTTTATTTTTTATAAATTGTACAGTTTTTAAACAAAATCTAAAAATCAAAGAGAACATTCTCTGAGACGCATAAATATTCAAAAAATATGATGTAAGTACTATCAAGAGAACCAAAATCCATAAGGTACATGAACTTATAGAAAAGACTTGTAACTACCGGGTATATACACATATACACAATTTGGGGCGAACAATCTCTAGCTAGCGTTCAAAAAAATAAAAAAAACTGAGAAATGTAAGAATATTGTCTTACCCTTAAAGCGAAATGCTAGCCTCTTTGGAAAATTTGCATATGATAAGCAAATCCTATGTATCCTATGCTAATTTTGTACGATTGCCGTGGACGATCGTACAAAATTAGCATAGGATACACAGGATTTGCTTATCATATGCAAATTTTCCAAAGGGGCTAGTATTTCGCTTTAATAGTACTGGTGGCGCAATGGCTTTGTTTTGGGTCATATAAAATCAAGTAAACAGAAAGATAAAAATCAATAGATATTACTCATTTATTGCCCGCTTTTATCAGTGAAATGAGGCTACACGCGACATGGAACTTGAGACATAAAACATTTAAAAAAGTAAACAAGTCGGCAACATTGAAAGAGATTTACATAGAAATGACGTCAGAATAAAAATAAAAATATTTATATTATGCTAAATGACTATACTATCATACGGTAGCTCTCCCCCTCTCTTCCTCTCTCTCTCTCTCTGTACATAATCAATTCGGACTATTTTTTTCAGCAATTTATAGATATGTACTTAATTCATATTTGATTTAAAAAATAAGGCAACTTTTTCATATTCAAGTTTATTTTGGTTTCATGCTAATTTTGGATATATGCTAATGAGTGATAATTAGAATAGAAGGCTTCATGGATTTCATGCTAATTTTGGATATATGTATGCTAATAGAATGATAATTAGCATAAAAAATTATAAAACTGTGATGGTTTAACATAATTTGAAATAATATGAATTTTTTTGAATAGGTGTTGTTATATCCCGTTGCGATGCGTTGCACACGAGATATACGAAAAGTTTATTTCTAAACTCTAAACACAAATTAATGCACGACGATGTAGACGGTGGAGTGTAGACAGTATACGGGCACGCGTGTAGACACTTCTGTAGATCACCAGAGTAGATCCACAGGTGTAGGCAGTAGTCGAGTCGAGTCCTCAGCAGGCTTGGCAGCAGGTCCTAGTGTAGTCGCACTTGTCTTGGGTGACTCTCGGGTACTCTTGTAGACTCTTGTAGACTCTGATACTATGCTCGACTCGCAACCTTTTATTATACTTTTCGTATGTTAATTACTTTCGAAACTCTTCGAAACATACAATTCTAAAACTTGTTTACACAAATATATGTATGCCTCATAGCATACGTTACACCCTTTCCCTAATTGGAAATCCAATTACAAAAGTAAAGGGCATACTTGAAACAAGTACTTACTAATGCTGCTGGTTCGCAGTCTTTCGCACATGCGGGCTGTATCGCTCCGGTGGACGGCTTCGGCGGGTACTCCTGCGGCACTGCACATCGTCCTGGGTCGTAGGTTCCAACGACGTAGATTCCGAGCTTCTCGTATCCAAGCTTTCTTGTGTCGTAGCCGTCTTCTTCGATATATCCAATATCGTTTCCTTCTCGCCGAAGTCCAGTTCCATCCAAACTCTCGGACGTTCTCGCAATTGGTCGGTACGTCGAATCCAATCGCCTTTACTAGTGTGCACACGGTACGTTGTGTCACTCGTCCGTTCCATAATTCTTCCGGGAAACCACTTCACCGGTTCGTTGTAACATCGCGCGTAGACTGTCATTCCTTCGACGAATTCTGGCGAATCCTTCTTTCCGGCCAAGAACTCTCTTGGTGTCGAATCACTACCTACATTCCCCCTTCCCAGTTCTTGAGCCAACTGCTTCTTGGGTATCTGCAGCAAACCACACTGCGGAGAGTAGGATAGCTTAATTCCTTTCTTATCACAAAACCGTTCCAACTTTTGGAAATCCTGAACCTTAGAGCTGTACTTTTGCCTGTCGCAGGTCTTACCGCTGCTCACAGCAGTCTTCCTAGCTCTTTCTGAGGTCCTAAGTGTATTCATCACGAATACTTCTCTCTGTGCTAAAGATTTCAGATCATTTAATGATAAACCAACCTTGACCTGAAGATCCCGTCCGAAAATCGACGGCGCATTCTTCTCCAGCACGTGTAATTGCACTGCATGTCGGACGTTTCCAACCAGCATTTCCACGGTGCACTTTCCTTTGAATGCAATCTTCCCTCCAGTGTAGCTCTCTGCGTCGTAATTCACCGGTACCAGTCTTGGTTTTCCCACTTTCCTCCAAGTCGCTTCATTGATTATCGACAGTGCTGCACCAGTGTCGAGTTCCATTTCAATGTTCTTTCCTTGAATCTTCACGGGCAACATGATCGGTGGTTCAAAATGGTGAATAGACGGTCTTACAGCGTAAGTTCTAGGATCACTGTAATCAAGGTTAATTGAGCCTAAACGGGGCTCCTCAACTTCATCATGAGTATCAAATGTATGGATCTGATGGTTCCTCCGAACCTTTCTATTCTTACAGTCTTTAGCAAAGTGACCTAGCTTGTCACAATTGTAACACCTTACTGACCTTTCTTTGTCCTGCCATCGCTGTTCCTTGCGATTTCCTGCCTCGTACTGCTGCTGATTTACTTCGTATGCATCGGTAGAGCTTCGTCCTTGGTGCAGCGAACTCCTTTCAGCTGTTTCCACCTTCTGTGCCAACTGTAGAGCCTTGATTGCTTCCAAGTCCTCTTCTAACAGTAGTCTCTCTCGCACAGTATCACTACTCATACCTCTTATAAATTGCATCGAAAGTATACAATCTTTAACATTTTTAACCTTGTCAAACTCACATTTACCTGCCAATCGTTCCAATTCCCTGTAGAACTCCTCCATTGTCTGGCCAGGTCGTTGCTTCTCCATGAGCAACTTGTGACGATAGGTTATCAGCATCTGCTTTTTGCAGTACCTCTCCTTGAGAATCCTCACAATCGACTTGAAATCCAACGAGCGCGGTTCCTTTGGCGCTGTCCACGCTGTCATTGACTCGTACGTCTCCGGTTGCAGCAGCGAAAGTAGTGTGAGCACTTTCTTCTCGTCCTGCGTCACATCTCTCAGGTCCAGCTGTATCTGCAGTCTCGCAATCCAAACATCCAGATTCGAAACTTCCGGGTCGAACATCTCCATTCTCATTCTTCCGTCCATCGTGAACTCGAATCGCTGAACGCCAATGTTATATCCCGTTGCGATGCGTTGCACACGAGATATACGAAAAGTTTATTTCTAAACTCTAAACACAAATTAATGCACGACGATGTAGACGGTGGAGTGTAGACAGTATACGGGCACGCGTGTAGACACTTCTGTAGATCACCAGAGTAGATCCACAGGTGTAGGCAGTAGTCGAGTCGAGTCCTCAGCAGGCTTGGCAGCAGGTCCTAGTGTAGTCGCACTTGTCTTGGGTGACTCTCGGGTACTCTTGTAGACTCTTGTAGACTCTGATACTATGCTCGACTCGCAACCTTTTATTATACTTTTCGTATGTTAATTACTTTCGAAACTCTTCGAAACATACAATTCTAAAACTTGTTTACACAAATATATGTATGCCTCATAGCATACGTTACAGGTGTTTTAGCTACGATAACTATGTATGTGTTTATTTTCGTGTCATGCGCAACGCAACATTTCATAGTAATATAAAACAAATATCAAAAAGACCCTTGCTTGTTGGTTGCTTGTTTTGTTTATTTGTTTGTTTGTCTGTTTGTTTGTATGTTTATGTGTGTTACGCATCATTTTTAGAATCAGAATTCGCAGAAATCAAAACAGGCAGATCTAACACTAATTGGATGAAAAGAATATTGTAACGAGTTCCCGGACTAGTAACTGTTGACTTGGGTTGTGTACACACGGGTTGGCAGAGCCGTGAAAATAGGCGGGAACTTTGAAGAGTAAACAATTTTAGCTCTTTATTAGCATTGCATGGTGCAATGACTTTTTTGCTTGAATCACATATCTAATGCAAGAACTACATTAATTCTACACTAGTCAATACATTAATTTTACATTTTAAAGCGAAATACCGACCGGTTTTTGAAAGGCATCGCGGCCTACTGAATTCTTACGTATTTATGCTAATTTGCTCGAATTTAGCTCGATTTTTTATTCTAATTTATGTTCATTTGCACAGGCTGCATAAGAATGCCGGTCTTAAATAATCAATCAAACAACTAAAGACTATAAACGTGAGCTCTATTTTAGCCCATTTTTTTACTGTATAAATGGCTGGTGTTGGGAAACGTGTGGGTCTCATTTTTTTTTATAATAAATGTCATAGCGAAGACGAGCATGTTGATTAACAAATGACCTATCTGTATCGTATTTTGTAAAGTCAAAGTCCATTCATTATCATTACGGTGCGGTCTATTTATTATCATTACGGTAGACTTTTTGCGTGAAATGCATGTCAAACATTCCTGAGTTCTAATCATTTCTGGCACGTCGAAAGGGTCAAAAGAAGGCTTTTTCCGCCGTTTTGCGGGGAAAACGGAACGCGAACATCTATCAATTCTCGATATGAAAACAATGGGCTTCGCTGATAAACCATGATTATTATTAACCCAATTAAGTAAAGGACTATTTGGTAAACAAACAAACAAAAATAGTCAAATTAGTTTGAGAGATAAGGGTGATTTGGAAATTTCCAAGCAATGCCTAAGTGATGATGAAAGATAAAAAAGTAGTAGAAGTAGAGGCGTAAATTCGTAAATATATCAATGATGCTGAAGTTGTTTACACAGTAGAGAAGTTTCACTAGACATTTTGAAAACGCAAGCGCAACTAAACTAGACGAGCTATTTTAATTTTGACGTTCAATATTAACACGTTACATTTCAATTCAAATATATCAAGGGAACAAAGGGAAATTGAAATCTGGAAGTGTCTACACGCTGGAAAATGGCAAGGTCAACTGCAAATATAAACGACCTTTTTGGAGCCGACGAGACAGAGAGAGAGGCACAGAGAGAGAGAGAAAGAGAGAGAGAGAGAGAGAGGAGAGAGAGAGAGAGAGAGAGAGAGATGAAAAGTTGCAAGTTGAAAAGCAAAAAAAAAAGAGAATGATTTTGCAAGAGACAGAGGAAAGCTGATTGTAAATATCTTCTTCCCGGGAGTGAAAAATTACCTTACGGCCGACAGCTTTCCGGATTTCACCACAGAGGAAAGAGCGAACAAAATGTGTTTGAGAATGTTTAGCATTCCAGCTCATACAACCCCGATGAAACTTGGGTGGTGCGCGGCGAAACCCTGGCGCGGAAGTGCAGCGCCACGAGTTCCTGGCGAATGTTTCGAAAGCTGGGCAACCGCCTGGCGAAAGCTGGACAAGGAAAGGGTGCGCCAAAGTTTCGCGTTTTACGAATGGTTTTGATTAATCAGGGCTATGGATATAAGGATATAATTGGAAAAGCTTTTCGTGTGTGCTAGTGTAGTTTTTCCCCTTTTCGGGGAAAATACGGAGAGGGAGGGAGAGAGAGAGAGAGAGAGAGAGAGAGAGAGAGAGAGAGAGAGAGAGAGAGAGGAGAGAGAAGAGGGAGAGAAGAGGGAGAGAAGAGGGAGAGTAACACATCCATATATATTGACGCGTCTCTCTCACGCTCTCTCTCCTCTCTTTGTTGTTTTGTGAGGCAAAAACTGCCCTCCCCGAGTATTCCGGAATCCAAAATGGCCACACAAACAAGCACATAAAAAACGCAGACAAGAAAAGGCAAGGGCAGACCAAGGACATTTTTTGTTTTGAAAATTTCAAAATACTGCAAAAAATATTCAAACTTTCGGATACTCTATCGTGTTTATTTTTTATTTTATTTTTACGCACTGCAAATGGTCAGAGTTACCGTTACAAGTTAAATAACGCTCAGAGACTTCAGTCTTGTTATAAAACATAAAAAGTGCTGACCTTTTTTATTTGCTACGGTTAGCACGCTCAGCCCTAGGAAAAAAGATTTGGTCCTAAATATTTTTTCTATGACTGAGCGTTCTAACCGTATCGTATGCATATAATTACTCTGATTCACCTGAGCCGTCTGTCTGTATTGAATAGTGCTATTTTAACCATCATTATACATAACAAACCAATGTCTAGCGGCGCGATCGCGTACACTGTCCCTTTGAAATATATGAAAGCATAAATCACAGGTTATATTCATGATGATGAATTACACACAGTAAAAATGTGGGATTAATTATTGGATGGCTTCAGTATAACATAAACAACGCAGACTAACAAACAAACAAACAAACAAACAAATTAGCATATTTCTGTGGAGTGGACAGGTCTCCTCATTTGTTACACACGTCTACTCATAGTGTAGAGATTTTTACAAGGGGGAGGAGAGCCAAGCTGATGCTCACAAATGCACATCTGGTGGGAGAGAGAGAGGAAGGGGGTGAGAGGGAGAGGAAGAGGAAGAGGAAGAGAAAGAGAAAGAGAGAGACAGAGAGAGAGAGAGATGAAAAGGAAGATGGAGGGGATGAAGAAAGAGGAAAGAGGAAAGAAGTGTTAAAATAAAGAAAAGCGAAAGGAGATACAGGTGTTTGTGTCGGAATTCAATGTTGAAATCGCATTCGTGTACAGATGGTGTCTTGCACTTTAATACGCACAGAATGACGGAATTTGCTTGTCAACAACATGGTTGCACACCATAAGACTGGATGAACTTTGTGCTTTATTTTTATCACAGGAATCCATAGTTTTTCATGTTCTGTCCTAAAGTTCATAACAGGGTTCTCTCACCATATAGTGAGCATCGTTGGGAGAGCTTAGGTTACAATAAAGATATTCAAAGTGTGACCACGTATTAAACAATGGAGTATGTTGGTTGTAAACCTCACACGACACCAAAGAAACCAGAAACTCGCAAACCCAAATGATAACAGGACTAAACGGATATGCATATATAATTATTAAAGTCTTTGGGAGGATTCCAACGTACTCAAGACAGACCGTAGGAAAGTTGTTAACTTAACTTAGCGCAGCTCTATCATACCTAATTTCAAAGCGATTTTTAAAGGAATGGTGTCGTCTCAAAAAGTATCTGCTTTGTATTTAGGTAAGGAAAAAAATTAGGCGTTGAAGTGCGACTGTTCTATGCCGCAGCGCGCACGACACATCATGGCGTAGGACATCGTAAAATAACAGAAAGCGCGCCAAAAGTAATGTCACTAGATATATTGCCGAGGCAAATGCCAAAGATTCAACAATTATTTAAAAAGAATAGCTTCATGGACATGGAACAACAATGCGATCATTTGAGTGGGGTTTCGTAGAAACGGAGGACACCCATTTGGGAGGTTCCCGTTTTTTTTCTTGGGCCAAACCACTTGGTGACCACATGACGACCTTGTCGTGACCAGAGTTTTCTAGAAAATCGTCGTGATATGGTCACCACATGGTCACTAAGTCCGGTCACCAAATGAATTTCACCGGAAAGACGGTTTTTCTGTGGTCTGGGCAATTATTCCGTTTTCCTGTGATTTCAGCTCTTATCCAGTGCGTTCGAAACTGCCAGTTAAGTTACTGTATTGTAAAAGTCAAAATGGTCTCAATATCAAACCTCAATCTCAAGTGCTCGTTTAATATGCTCATTTTCGTCTCAAGTCCCCAACCTTACCGTACAGGCTAGAGCTAGAGTAAGTAGAGAGAGAGAGAGAGCGCGCAATTTAAAGGGATAGGTTCACCTCGAATTGCACCTTTTTTTATAATTTATGTTGATAGTATGACCTATGACGGTCAAAATGCGAAAATTGCAGTAAATTTCCTTTGCTCCCCGTAGTAGGAGAGCTTGCTCAAAGAAAGCTAAACTACCTCGAATCTATAAAACAATTGGGGTACCGCAGCCATGGTATGTGGGAAATAGCGCAGGAGGACTGGAGGTGCAGATATTGTTGTGATAGACAGAGGATGATAAAAGGGCCCTGTATTTTCTAAGTCTCCAGCCCGGCTGCGCTATTTCCCACATACCATGGCTGCGGTACTCCAATTGTTTTATAGATTCGAGGTAGTTTAGCTTTTTTTGAGCAAGCTCTCCTACTACGGGGAGCAAAGGAAATTTACTGCAATTTTCGCATTTTGACCGTCATAGGTCATACTATCAACATAAATTATAAAAAAGGTGCAATTCGAGGTGAACCTATCCCTTTAAATAAGAGAGTCTTGACGTCCTTGGGAGGCCTGCGGCAATTGCGTCCATGAAATGGATAAATTGGAACTTGTCACGCCCATTCATTGGCCACTGTGCTATTTTGGGCGTGGCAATTGCGCTATTAGCCAATCAGCGCGAATGGGCGTGACAATTACGATAAATTACTGGGTAGAGCTGGCTATGGTAAATTGCTGGTTACTGCGTGAATGTTGCGCCTGAAAGTTGGAAAAAACTGCACCCTACTATAGTTGACAAGAACAATCAGATACCAAAAATAGGGGTTAAAAATTTGCCTAGTAGAGGTTTGAGAAACAAAATTGATTCATCCTGGGTTTCTGGCATGTTCGCGAGCAAAGTCCACAGAAAAGCGCGCGAAAACTTGCGCACAAAGAGCTGCAGAAATAGTTATGCAAATGTGGATGCGGAGGGGGAATGTGAGTGAATACTATGGGAAAATGAGAGGATCCAGACAAACATGAAAAAGCACTAAACAGTCTCCGTGGATGTTGTTATTTTCCATAGACGTCCATCCATGGGAACCTTCTGAACCTACTACAGACACTGGCAAAACTCGGGGGTGCGCGGCGAAATTCTGGCGCGAAAATGCCGCGCGGCGAGAAAGACTAGGGCTGGGCGCAAACTGGGCGAAAATGTTGGAGTGTGCGGCGAAAGAAATTATGTGAACCCCGCTGTACTTTTTTGCCACAACAAGTCGCCTCGCTGTAGTTGAAGCCGGTGACGAGATTTTTTTCGAGATGTTTTTTTGTTAGAAATGTAAAAAATAATATTGCAAAAATAAGATTCTGGTTAAGAGCTAATGTTTGTCGTGAAGAGGTTCGAAATAAACAGCTCATATCACAATACACATCATATGTGGCTTCATTTGAGATTCTCTTACCCGTCAGATTTTGATCGCATCACTCTGATTCATTGTTTAATTTTAATGCTGGCAATGAGTTGATAGTTGTATGGATAATCACTAACCTCACCAAAAATCAATATCAATTACCGGATATTGTCTCTCGATATTCTACCCTTCTTCAATAGACGGAAGTGTTTTCCTAGTGTTCCGCTAATTTAAATTATGACCTTGACAATGTGAAGATTCAGTTGCTTTAGTTGATTTTTATGTTTCCAAAACGAGAAGTCGTAAATTCTCGAGCCGCGCTCTCCCTTACTCCAACTCATATCTACTCACGCACCAGATGGCAATAAATTTTCGCCGTTAATGGGGTCGCTAACGCGCGCCGCTCAAAAACTGCGCTATAAACCAGTGGTTTTTGTGCCAAAATATTTGTTTTAGAAATTTATTTGGTAAAAAAGACTAGGGCAATTATATTATCTGAAATGGTATGTTGGTGATTATTCGGAAAAAAACGGTTGTTAGAAATGAACAAAGTTTATGCATGACTTGTAGTAAAATTTCAAGAGCGTGCACCTTTATTGAAGGTTGAAAATACAGATTCAATGTTTGCTTATGACATGTTCCGCAGAGGTCCTGAGCAGTAGGCGACGAGTTCCAGATGACAAATTGCTCGACATCTTCGAAAAACTGTGCAGCTAACAGGAAATCAGGAAAGATTTGTTTCGTAGTTTACAGTCTATTCTTGGTATAACGCGTGCATAGTGCGTGAAGAAGGAAATAATAAATAATACAAGTAGAAAATTCCACGCAAAATATACTGTTTTATTCATAATTCTTCGAGTATGTGGACTAGACGTAGACTAAACTTGACGAGTTTTTTAATGCGATTTGAATATTTCAATTGGCTTCCGTGGTCTCTTCTTGTTGTGAAATATCATCAGCTGTCGCACAGTCAGAAGCCTAAATGCATAGTATTATGTCAATTACATTAATTCAATTTGTTTAATTGATTGTATGACTGGATGACGTTGGTTCAGAAATCACCCTCCCGTGCACTGAGCATCCCAGGTATATAGAGTAGTTAAAATTAGATTAATTTTGTAAAATATAGGGGTAGGGGCGCCACGTACACTTTTCGTGCTGAAGTTTATGCCCCAATTTCATCCATGTGCAAACAGTAGTTATGTTATTATCAGTGAAAACGGAGCCGAAAGAAGGTTTGCTGATATCGTCTATATGTTTAAATATGACAACGGCACCCTTGCTGTAGAATTCAAACAAACAAGTCTTCATGAACATGGCAAAAAAGCCCGTCGTTTTCTAGCAGGAGTTTTACGTAATTCAAGTAAAAATTGCTTGCCGAGACCCACCGATCTAAAGGTGTATTCCGTATCCTTCAGCCAATCACTTTCACACATTTCCTGATACGTTGGACGACGTGACGGTTGTGGATGGAGAATGTCAAAGATCAAACACTTTAGTTCAACTGAGAGAGGCACCCGCGGGAACCTGAAAAGAAGGTAGACTCGCGTTGAGGAAACTCCGGCGGCGTGCCAAATCGATGCCGCACACTCATCACCTGTTTGTGGGTGCGCCACGCGCAGCTGGTGTGCCAGTGTGCCTGAAGTGCCAGATATTTGAGCGAACAAAAGGTGCCTTGTTTCTTATGTTTCTGCGTTTCTGGCCCACCGCTGGTCTTGTAACCGTAAAGAAATAAAGTTCAGTTTGCACTGACAAGAATTTGTTCTATAGAAATCAGTTACGACGGAAATTTTTTAACATACCGTATCTTATGTGCCATTTGTCGGGCAACCATCCGTTGTACATCCTTGTCGTTGTAAGGCATTACACCAGTGGTCATTATATACAGAACAATACCGCTCGACCAAATGTCCGTCTGAATACTTTGCATATTAACAAGGAGTTCTAGACCAAGATCTTTTTGCCTATTTACCTTTTTACCGTCATGAATATTTATATTCTAATACAAATTGTTATCCTAATTTTTATTATTGAGCAGAATGATGGATAAAACGCGCCAGTCGCAACTAATAAATAAATTATATTTGGTAATGGTAATGTGTGGTAGCAGTTGACGAAGTTAGCAGTTTATGAGCATGATCAGCAAGGAAAAACAATACTAAAGGTGATACTATGATAAGTTAATCAGTGCCTTGAAAAATGATTCTTTGAAGTATACCAAAAGTCTATTTAATGTAAAGTTAACGATGAAAACGAGGGGTGGGGATTCTCTTTAAAACATAGCCAGTGACTCACAGCGTGTCCCGAATACGTGTTGGCACGAAGGACTTCAGGAGCTACATAGGCCCGCGAACCACAAAAGGTGTTCGAGGTCTAAAATGATGATGGGCTGAGTAAAGTGTTGTAGTTTATTATTTTAGCGTCCTCAACGGTATATACATAGTTTATTTTCGCGTCCGCAACGGTATATATACGTTTCTTTTACCTGATCTGTACACTCTCACCCTTTGATGCGCCCGAAACTCCTAACATACCTAATAGGCTTACGGAAAATTCCAAAAGATACCGTATCCCAAAGATTCAAACGAACAACCGCCCACCTCATGATCGTACAAAAAGCGCGCGAAACCAAAATCGGCCAATCGGATATTGTCATGCTTATCGAGGAGAATATTCTCACATTTCAGGTCGCGATGTACCACTTTTATTGATTTCAGATACTGGAATATTCATGGGGAAAATAGGTTGATACTCAAAGAATAAAAGAATATATGTTAAAAAATTAGAATTTATTCAACCACAAAATGATCCTAAATCTTTTGAGGATCGCCTTATTACTTCTTCCTTTTGGTTAAAACACTGCTTGGTTTTCTTTTTTGGTGTATTAAAGTGAAATACAGGCTGGTTTTTGAAACACATCGAGTTCAAAAACCGGCCGGCATTTGCTTTAACTCACCGCCAACGCTTCCACCAGCTGTCGGAAGAA
The DNA here is from genome assembly GCA_036852015.1 of Pelodera strongyloides. Taxonomy (NCBI): domain Eukaryota; kingdom Metazoa; phylum Nematoda; class Chromadorea; order Rhabditida; family Rhabditidae; genus Pelodera; species Pelodera strongyloides. The sequence continues at coordinate 729,915 of JAANDG010000007.1, forward strand.
GAATTTTGAATCATCCTCACAAATGCGCTTTACCGACTGAAAATATATGTTTCAACCAATGTGTACAACGTTTCGCACCTTCAAAGCTTATTGCCTCATTTGTTAAATCTGGAAAGTAGCTCGACTAGTAGTCACTATACAGTTGAGACTCAATTCCTGTCTGAAAACTTATTTACACTATTTTAGATAAGACTAACTTACACTTTTTTTAAAGATATTTTAGATAACTTGAAATTTTAGATAAATTCTCAGCCTTACAAACACAAATACTCTTCAGAGTTCAGGGCGTCTGATCTTAAATGTAGTTTGTGGATTTGTGGCAAACTATAAGTCTCTACGTAAAGTCAGACTCAAAACTCACCTTTATTCTATTCAGCAAGTCGCCATTCTCACAGAATTCGGTGACCACACACGTGATATACTTTGAGCGCGAAATCTAAATTCATATTAGGGGACTACTACCTAATACGTTGGACGGAAGAACCATTTGGTGACGGTTTCCATGGTCACTAGCCCGTTAAATGGTTTTTCTGCCAGTTCTGCGCACTGTCCGTGAATATGAGAAAAACGGACCCAATTTGTAGTCTGTAAATGAAGCAATCAATAAATAAAGCAACTAACGAATAACAGTTGAATAATGTTATGATGGGTGAGTCTTTTCATCAGATCGAGTTCCCGAGGAAGGAAGCGAACGACGTAGTCCGTCTGACGCCTAAAAACTTCTTTGAAAGATTTTGACAATACAACGGAATCCTCCCTCTCCCTCTCTCCCCTTTCTCTCTCGTCTCACTCTCGTCTCTCTCTCACTCTCGTCTCTCTCTCACACCTCTCTCTCTTATCTCTCCCACGTCTCTCTCACTCTCTGACAAGTTTTCTGCCACAATAAACCAAACACATACGCCGTATCAATGACTTTAACAGCGACATCATTTTCCAGTACTTCCGACCGGGCGAGATAAACATTCGAGTATGATCCCTGGCCTGTAAATTTGCCACTTATTGTTAGCACTGAGAAATGCAAGACAAATGTCACACAAATGTTGATTGCTCAGGTCATACTGTATCGCAACTGTCTATCCAACTACAGTAACTATTGAAGTTCACCGCATTGCTGCACATCTATACAAATTAGCCACCACTCCACAAACTAAGCCCGTCATCAAGTGATCATATCTGATCAATCTATATCAACTATGTCGTGACCAAATGATCACCACATTATCACCAATTTTGGGTGAATACCATTTGCTACAGTGGTCTGGGCAATTATTCCGGTGAGCACACAGTAACTCATAACTGACCGATCGACTTGATCCGCGTAATGTTGTGTCTGGCGAGTAGGTTATCGAGTGATATTTTGGAAGGGGTGGCAACCTCCATACGAGCTCTTGATCCCGAATCGACCATGTTTAATCTACTGCAGTAATTGGATTACTTTTACATTTTCAAACACTGTTTCTAATAAATTTCGTATAAATCTTGTTATGGACTTTTTTATTTTATCAGATTTCTGGTTCTATTATTGTAAACAACGGATAGAATAGCTACAACGTAGTTTTTGTGCCTGCTGTTTGACCGACACTACAATGATATCGCACACCTTTTAGGTTCCAGAGGATTTGGATAGAACTAATGATTTTGGATAAAATAAACATTAAGAATCAGGAACCGTAAGACGCAGTGGATGATTAACAACTAACAAGAAAACCTAATTCGCGGGTGATTTATTCGTCATAATATCGAATAATTTTTTCAATTGACCGTGGATCAGCCAACAAAATTTTGTAGGTGTCCTACCGTTTCAGTCCAGTTAGTTAATGGGTTGAAATCAACTTGCAACAAGTATAAGAAATGAAAGGAACCTATTGATTTTCTAACTTTATTGTTTCAATACAAAATTAGCATGCGATGCCTGTTCAGTTGAGAATTAGGTTGCTAGATGAAAGTTTACGTTTCATCTGTATTATATAGGATCAACAATATTTTAGATATGTTAGCATCGGCAAAGCTTGGCATGAACCTGCTAGATGTACTGGAACGATGTGTAACCGGGTAACTGTAACTCTGTAACTCTTAAAACGAAATACCGGACGGTTTTTGAAACATATCGCGGACAAATTTTTATGGTTTATGCTAATTTGCTTGAATTTAGCTCGATTTTTTATTCTAATGTATGTTCATATGCATAAACTGCATAAGCATGCTGGTGTACTTACTCGATCTGTTTCAAACACCGGCCGGTATTTCGCTTTAAATTGTGTTGTACTTTCAGCTTCTCTGACTGAAGCGCACCGATTACTGTTGTCTACATTTCGCATGTGCTCACATTCGATTGCATTCTTTATGAATATGATGATGCACCTGGGATTCGAAGACGTGCTGTTTTTTTTTTTTTTGTAAAATAAATGTACACTTGTATTTTCTATATTTCAATCTAACTATATCGATACTGTAGGTTTGAATTCCCGCCTCCACCTGCACATCAATAACAATCCCAAACACCAATATATTTATTACTGCCTCATCTCAACATTGATCACACAAAATAAACGTAAACATTGAAAAATTTATTGTCTTTCTATATGCACGCCGCAGGTTAACACAGACAAAAATTACAAAATGAACACCAACACTAGATCTATACAAGCAAAATGAAGTGGGCTCACAATAAATTAAAGTTTAGAAAAATCGATGTACAGTAGGAATGTTAGCTGGGTCTTGCGAACAACATTAGGACCTTGGGATTACGGTAGGACCCGGGGTTTACTTGACGTCAAGTTGAAACTTGGGTCAAGTTAATACTCGGAGTCCTCCATGTCGAACGAACGTTTTCCAAATCGCATCCACTTGGCAGATGGAGATCTCTTACCGAATCTGAACGAAATTTTGCGTAGGAACTTTCATATTGAATAATATTATTTGTTTATCACAAACCCCCATTATAAGGAGAACGTAAAGTTCTCATCTGACAAATGAACTTTAAATACCACACAATGAATTTTTATTATTTTATGTACCATGTATTCCGCCCACAAAAAAAGCACCCAATTTGCCGAAATTTTTTTCAGCGTATGAAACTCTGTCAAAAAATGGTCTATCCGAAGTTTCCTTGCGAATCACAGAGAAATTTGGTCAAAGCTCAAAATGTCAATGGTTCTTTCCTATACCAAACCTAGGTTTCTCTAGCAAGTCTCTGTGGATGGTGCGTTGACTTGAGTGCTGATTGTTAGTTAGCCGATCGATATTCACTTATAACCAGTCGATTGTTCTAGATAATATTTTTTACATATTGCATCATTCTACCTCATCCACTTTCCACTTGGTGCTCTCTTTCCAAATCGCATCCATTTGGCAGAGGGAGACCGTTTAGGGAGGACTTCCTGGAAAAATATCCAAATTTTAGACGACAAGATACTGATCTAATGGCTAGCGCGTTCGTCTCTAACGGACTCGACCCGAGTTCGAGTCCGGCCCGTGACAACCTTGAAACCACCAGGCGAGGTAATCATGGGCGAACCCAACTGGCCGCTAGCCCAAAGGTGTCGAGCAATTTGTCATCTGGAACTCGTGTGTCCTAGGAAACTCAGGTCCTCGCGTTACAAATCATACGCTTTGAAACCCCTGTATTGAAAAACCTTCATACAGGAATTCAAAAAGTTCCAAATTGATGGTTTCAATATTTTGCGCAGGAAATAGGCAATTTCCCCGTATTTCGTGTAGTATGCATACGAACTTCACGGAACTTAAATAGTAAACATTAAATTTAATTAAAAATGATAATCATAATTACCGGAAGATCATAGAGGGAAATTCCTTCGTCCTGTGCGTTTGTGAATGTGAAAAGAACAACGAGCAGAGAGACGCAGACGAGCAGAGAGACAGATTGCATCTTGAATTGCTGTAACTTTTAGTGTTTACCTGGAATCAGTAAATGTATTATTGCAAAATATTAAAATAAATTTATTATTGCAAAAAAGTCGCAGACGAAGACAGAGCAGAGACGTGAAAGGAACGCCATCCAACGTGGCATGCAATGGTATCAATAATTTGCCATTACACAGGAAAAAGAAATAATTGCCGAAGCCACAAAAAAAACCGTCGTTGGCCGTCACCAAATGTTTTTATCAAAAACATCTGGTGACTGGTTCGTGACCAACAGTTGGTGACCAGTTGATGACGGTTTTCGATGAAACTTGGACACCAACTGGTCACGAATTGGTCATCATATGATATGGGATGGCCTACGAAAAAGCGAGTGAACCGTCACCAAATGGGTTCACCCATTTCCTATGTAGTTTAGGATTATTCTTGTTGTTGGCCACATATATAGATTACCTTTTGTTTACGTTTTAATTTCTTAGCTTTCAAGATTATTGCACAAACACGAACAGCCAAAACTATGGGTGTGCGGTTTAACATTCTGAAAATTGCCCCTTTACGTAGTCTGATTGATGTAAACCCAGATGATTCGTCATAGTGCTTTCTATACTCTCTAGCAAATTGAACTCTTCCTGGTAGTTAATTACAAAAGATCAAGAGCTTTACACCCTCGACCTTGATTGAACGCGAATTTTGAGAACTTATGACGAGGAAAGGCCTACCGCTTGCAATTCAGTTAACGTAATTAGACTGAAGACAGAAACGTTTGATATAAAATAGAAAAAGCTGGCATTCAACTAGAAATACATACTGTGCTTTACCTCAGTAAAAATTGTTTTCATTGTAAAGACTTGCCGTCTGGAAAGGTCTTCTGGCTATTCTCGGTACAAAATTCAACAATCACACAATTTAGATAACAAGAATAATAGTAAGAAGCCTAGGGGAAGTTGTAGTTAAAACTCGCCGAAGCGGCAGACATAACTTATAGATTAGTTAATGAGTTTATTTTTATCCTCTGCAAGTACGTGGGAATATTGTTTTGTTTTCATTCGTGAATACTTATTTGCGAACGAACGGTCGCGATGTGGGAGAGTTTTGTACGAACACATTGTGCACACATAAACACATATATCATATATGCACGCACCTAGCTAAACTACCAACGAGGTTTGACATATTGCAGAGAAGATAATATTTTTAGGTTAAAATTTAAAATGGTGACTTTCGTCGGGCAGTTGGTTATTACTACTGACAACGAGGTTTTATAAGGCAAGCACTGACTTCAGTCCTACGTCCAACACGCGTTGGTAATGTGACCAGTAACCACGCCCCTGACCGGCTTTACAGTATTAGTAAAGTACCGTAGACTGACGTGATCAAACAAACTCCCAAGGCAAACGTATACGGGCGAGCACCGTTGTCTGAAGTCTGAGACCTGAATTAGCTATAAGGATCCTCCATTCCTTGAACACATACATTCTCATCTTCTGGTAAACACTTTCAAAACATTCAAAGCAAGGTGATATTATTGAATTTGGTCCAAAATGTCGTCAACAGCTCCTGAAGTGAAAGGATGGAAATGGATATTAGAAAGGTAGGAGGATCCTCACAAGGGAAAGCATATTTCTAAAAAGTAACAAAAAGGGAGAGGAGAGAGAGAGAGAGAGAGAGAGAGAGGGACGAAGAGGGAGGGAGAGGGAGAGGGAGAGAGAGTGGATCATCCATCCGCCCACTTTTTTGTGAAAACAATCACAACGACATAAATAACAAAGAGATTCAGCTTGGATCCCACCTCGAGTCGGTTTCAAAATCTAATCAGATTTTGCGCATTTTCTTAAAAGAAAGCAGAAAGTACAAGCGAAATAAATCACTAAGCGAATGCCCTACTATCATCTAATTCAAAAAAGGTGCACTATAACTCTGTTTTCTTGACAAAAATAGATATCCTAGTCCTAGATTCATCCTTCATTTACGCTTACGAAACTATGCGATCCTGTCTCCGGAAAAATAGCGTGCGGCAAGAAGATGGCGCATCTGTGGCACTCTTCTTAGAAGATCGGAGCACAGAAAAGAGGGCACAATACGTGCGCCGCAAGCACGCCAATATTCCATTAGCACAGCGCTTATGAGTTATAACCGGTAACTTATGTTTGCTACTACGTAGCGCAGTATTAATAAACTCTAAAAAGTTCTCGAGGACCCAGTTTCCGGAAAAACCTAGCACCTAGCAAATCTTTTTTGTCCCTCACGATCTTGCAAGCAAAGTGCGATTATCCTTTTCTGCCATGATGAATAAGTGCTCGAAACCGGAATTCGTAGAATAAACGTTTCGAGGAATAGATTATGCGTTTCGCACGTACGTGGGAACTTTGATATAGTTTCAATCCTACTTAGAAAGACGAAAACACAATGTTTTGCTTTAAAACTTATATTAGTGAATAAATTAACTAAGAAATGATATTGCTTATTGAAAATCACAAAAACAAAATATGAAGATAAAGCAAGTTCACGGTCAACTTACAATTAGTAGGTTGATGCTCAGCCACGGATTCCCTATGCTTTTTTTTCAAATCGTCCGTAACTACTGGTAATGCGGTAGCACGCCCACAATGCATAAAACGCAAGGCAATAAATTTATGCAAATAATTTACAACCTCTAAACGTGGAGCACTTTAGGCCTTTTAGCAACTGGCGCATGCAATCCGTCTTCCTTTTTTGAATATAAAACAAATTGAAAATGTCTGTTCTATAGCATCAGTTACCAGCGGAAACGGAATAAATTATCATGTCGGATGGGGTTGCATTTGTTGTGAAGGATGAATTTTGCATGCATTTAGGGTCGGGCGTTCGGTGCTTCCGCGTTTGGTGAATGATTCAAAAAACTTACTCTTACAATTCGTATTATACCGTAGTTCATAAGATGAATAATTAAAATAAAATAAAATAAAACTTTTACGCCACAAGAGCTTGCTCCGTTATTCAAGGGTAGTTCAATATATTGTTCAAAGCTTATGAAATCGCAGATTAGAGGAAGTTTTTCACAAGGTAATAGTTTTTAAGAAAGACGTGTGGTGTGGACTTGGCAAAATGGGGTAGTTCTGCCTTATTACTTCAACTAAACCAAAGGATTTTACTTATTTCATGCCCTATGACTTGATGTCTCTGTTTCAACAGCATTTTCCTGCGTCATGCTAATGTCAAAAAAATCTCCCAACTATATTTAGTCGATGGTCAAGCTCAAAGCTAGCATCGTTTGTTCTCCAAAAAGTGGTGTCTGCTTATCCATACTTGATGTGTCTGTTTCAAGCAAGGCGCTCTTTCAAGTCTACAACTATACTTGGACTAGATGGATTCCTTCTGAATAAAGAAGTGTTTACAGTTAAGAGTGTATTGGTCGTTAAGAGTGTAGTGCCCTCCCCGCTAATCTAAGTCACTCCAGATTTTCTGACCATTGAGCTCAGATGTTCGCCTTTCTACGCCTAGGGAATAATTGGTGTGTTGACAAAAAAAAATTGTGTTGACTGGATCCGAACCCGCGCTACATGTCAGAGTTCGGAACCGACCTGCGACGATAGAACAGAAATTGACGGACTTACCACTGCGCCAGGTAAGTCAGACGCGTGGGCGTAACAGAGCAGTTTCCGCGTTCCCTAGTGCCCAACGGAGCGGAAACGGAAGGTTTAGTTGGTCGCTCGTGCTTGAGAGAATAACAATGTTTGTCGCACTTTTCCTTAGTGATTGAATTTACTGAAGTATCTCTAACAAGGAGATACTTCAGTAAAAAAAACTGAGTACATCCACCTTATGCCGTGAACGTTTGGTATATTGGTATCTTCTCTGCGAAACTGGGTTCTAAGGCTAAGACATGCACTACCATCATGTCCTATGTCCATTACCAACATAATGTATTCGCTATATTTAGTCAATGGTCAAGCTGCATCGCAGTCCCAAGAAGCAAATACAACTGCTATCTAGTAGATTATAAGGGTATACGAAACCCTGTCCTGGAAACCCAAACTATCGCGCTAACTAACAAAGGATATTTTCTATAATCTTGGAAGGCCGTTGTATCATACTAAAATAAATTCTTTCTTATTGTTAGCAAGAAATATACCAAACAACATGAACTAACTCGAAGGTTCATAAGATAAAAGTGCTTAGCTCATCATCTGTCTAGTCTATTCAAGTAATTTCCCAGAAACTTAGCAAAAGCGCTGGGCAGAAACCCCAAAGAGCTAGCAATTAGATAATGGACTTGGTGGCTTTAAAAATCTAAAAGAACACAACATATATCGGTGTTTTTCCCGTACTAAGGGTCACAAAGTGCCCAAGTCTCAAGAAGATAGATACATTAAATCAATTGGGTACAATTTGATTTGTCCGTAACGGAAACTCTGTCTCTGACGTCAGCGTAACGGAGAAGTAAGAAAAAATGAAATACGGAAAGGGGAGCTACTTTGAAAACAACTTATGTTAGTTTTCTTGTCTAGTTTTCTATACAAGTGTGTGCCTTGATTTTCAATAGATCATGGAAATTTTACCAATAATTACAGTAAACCAGCATCAAACAAATTATAAACTTCTAATGATCTATCTTATAGGAGCTAGCGTATGTGAAGTCTTTTCTTTGTTAGTACGTTATTGATTTATTATGCTCGCTTAACTTTTATTGTTTGTTTGTTTGTTTGTTAGTACACGTTTTATGTTAGTTATATTAACATATGTTGTCCCCAAAACTCCCATAATTTTCAGAAAAACAACACAACCATAATTTTCAGAAAAACAACACGACATCGAAAACTAGACGGGGGCAGAACTAGAGCGTGACCCCCAGCAATTCATTAGGGAAACTTCATTTTTGGGCTGAATAATTAGTCTGGATCGTCTAAAAGGCAACATTTAACTTGGACCAAGAAGTATTATAGGAAATGACGCCCAAAGTATGATGATCGTATGCTTAGGCATAGTTATTTCAGTTTCATCCTAAACATTACATTTTTGCTTCACGAACTTATTTTTATTGTTTAGCACTAGCACTAGTCATTTGTTTATACCTCAGGATTTTAAACGCGAGCCTAAGCCTAAGCCTAAGCCTAAGACTCCAGAAGAGATTCCTTCTAAGAAAAAATCCTTTCAAACCCTACCCCACCTTTCAATTAGATATTGATGGTTCTACTAAAACTAGGGCTCAGGGATCTTAGGCACTAAGGATTCGGGAAAGAGAGTTGAAAAGGTTAGGATATTTGCATACGGGCATGACATTAAAAGTACAACTACAGTAGTCAACGGAGGAGGTGGTGCTTCTTTAGCTGGTAGACGATGTCCTACTGGGGGAGATCAGATGCGCACCTTGCGGCTTGCGCCCCACAGAAGGCGGGGTTTATCCTAGAGTGGGACAGAGAGGAAACGGACGTCAGTTACGCTTCAACATCAAAGATACGGAACGACATAATAAATATTAGGTACGTTCAGTTAAGTTGATATCATTTGATATGTTCTGACAACCCTGTCTTGATGATTAGGGTATGATAGCTGAGGACCACTTTCAAAATTGATGTTTATATGTAGTGAGCATGTATCAGCAAGCATAATCTATATGTACAGTTGTAAATGTGATTGCTATGAATTAATGTGAGTTATGGTTTTGATAACCAATGTGGATATACGAAGAATAGGATATAAAAAGTGAGAGAGAGAGAGAGAGAGAGAGAGAGAGAGACGGGCGGAACATATAATAGGCAATAAGGAAATGAGTCTCACTGAGAGGAACAGGAGATAGCGAAGAAGTGTAAGAGATATACTAACCCGTTGGTAAACTTATACATATAGCACCCAGACATGTACTTTTCAAAGTGTCCAAAGTGTATTATCAAGTTACCTGCACTCGTCCTGAACACGAATTCGCACAAACAACCAAATAGAGGAGCTCGCCTCAAAAAGGAATTTCAACTTTCAAAATGGGTAGGGGAAGGGGCTATAGCTTAACGCGAGTTGAACCGTATTCCCATGTATTATATGCAAATCTCTTCATGAAGCGAAGTAGAATAGACCAGGATACCCCACAATTTGCATACGGTTCATGAGAATCTAGGATGTAGTTGTCCAGCGTACGTTTATAGGACCAGATGTTGAACTGCTTTAATTTAGTAAATTTCGACATTTACGCAAAGAAAGAGCAGAACTGAGTAAGGAACCCTTTGCAGTGTTCTTTGTCCCATTCGTTGCTTTTCACACTTTAAATACCACTTCCAAGTGACGTTCGAAAACATCGTTTTCAATAATAAAATGACGTCTGACGTATGGGTAACTCTCTGATTTTTGTTATTTAAAAAGGTAATATTAGGAACTGAAGTGGGCATCTTCCTTCCTATTTACCACACGAAATGGACATATTGGTTTCTGAACAAACGGGAGTCATTTGAACAACCCGCGTAAATAAACTACGGTAGATTGTGCAGGCCGACTAATTTCACACTTGAAGCTTGAAATTGGAAAAAATCCGAGCTTCTTGAATCGTCATTAGTATGGAGGTGGAAACCCACTCGTAGGGGATTGCAAAACAGGGTGTGTGAATTTATCTTTGGGTATTATTACAAAGTGAGTCATTTCAATGGCGCTGATGAAACATTGCGCTATGGAAAGGATCTCAGCACACGGTGGTTAATCCAGTCGGCACACCTCTAGCACTCCTTTTGGAGAAGCGATGTGCGCCACTCGTTAGCACATGTGCGCGTTCTTGCATTGTACACACCGCACGGCGCACCCCTGGCACGTCCTCTGGGATTCAAACACAGATACGGTACTACCGAATGAACTAGTCTTGGAGATCTAGCCTAGAAACAAATTGAAATACATATTGCAAACCAATTCTTTTCCATTGAATTGTATCAAATATGACGCCATTGCACATTTCCGTGATCACTCTTTTTATTCTTCTTTTCAGAATTTTCTTTTAATGCAAAAAACTCATTTTTTTGGTCACGATTGCAATATCGGGTCAAATAGGGGCATAGGTCCCACTATGGAATTCCATGACCATGACCCTAGAGACAGAATAATGATCGGAGAAACGGAGAAACCACTTGACTTGAGGTTACGCCATACCTTTAAAGTGGTATGACACGTGGTTTCTAAATAGTTGTGTCCTTCTGAACATTTCCTGTATTGAGTGCCAGTACGACACAATTTGCATATAAAGGATGATGGAAAGCAACTCTCCCAGGACATGTTTCACCAACAACGTACTACATACCCGCACCGCTAGTCTCAAATTTCTTCTTCATTGATTTATAGTAGTCAGCCAATTTTCAAAATTTATTCAATTTATTAAAAGGACTAAAATTCCGGGTGCGCCTATAAAATTCGGCTGTTCTGCTTTGCTTTGGGACGAATTAAAAAGAAGAATAAATGAATAGTTAAATGGGGTGCAAATAGGGTCATTCTATGCGCTTTATGGGGCCATTTTGTATGTAATCCGGGTTTGAAAGGGCCGAAATGTCCGGGTGTCTTTGATTTTTGAGGGGACCTTGGCTAGGACCTGGTCCAAAAAAGCACCAATACCATACTCAGACTCAATCACAGGAAAATCATGGCTACTGTATTTCTGCACCCTTCCTGGTACGTATAATGAATCAATATCTGTCTGTTACTCCATAATGTGACAGCAGCTATAAGTATGTGTATTCAAATGGTTATTTGATACGATGTCATAATGCTAACATTATGGAAAGCTGTAATATAAAGTGACAGCTTGTGTAGGAGACAACAGCAGCACTCCACGTAATATACTGTTGAGTTACGATTATGAGCTTCGAAAATACATAGTATACGGTCGGAAAGCCGCGCTCGTGTTGCGAAACCCTTACGATAATTTACTACGATAATTGCAAGGGAAACAATCGTGAGCCTTCGGAGAATAAAAAAAGTTGCACATGTAAACTAGTATAAGTATACAATAGCGAAATCGAATCTACTGTGAGTTGACTCTGATGGTCAAGACATCGAAAACGCCTCTCTTATAAGCTCCCACGGTAGTTATCCACATTTACGGAAAAATAATATACAATAAAATCTCGCATAGTTTTCTTCTAAACGTCACTTTTTGAGAAGTGATTTCAGTTCAACACGCAACCGTCCAATTAGCGATTGCACGTACGTAGTTGTTTTTGCTTTCGAAGCACAGCTTTCATGCATTTTTAAAGAGACAAGGACACTCCAAGTTTGTCTTCTGTTATATTATTTTATATCGAAAAAGCCATAGAAATGGTGGGTGGCAGTCATATATAGCACGTTATTCTACTAGGGCTAGCGTAGGCGTTTTACTTTCTACAGGTAAACTTACAAAGGGAGGTTATGTTTCAAGGCTCCCGGTTTATCGTATGCCCACATATCTACATCTATCGTATGCAAATCTGACTCCGGTGAACAAATGAATTAGTGGCCCTGAATCGTGAAGCTCGAAGTTCGCAAATTTGCAAGTAGTCAATTTTTTTAGAACAAGCAGTCAATTGTGCAAATTAGTATGCAGGTCATTACTAGAACATCAATTAGTCATTTCACATTGTCACATTAGAAAGTTGTCTCGTCAGTGAAAAGTTCAACTTTAGACGATGGGGAGATTCGGACTCAGGGTGGTCACTGACCGGACTGACCACAAAAGGGACCCATTCGCTCCACATTTGTGCCAATACGCACATTTTTTGTTCGCGGATAAGTGGCGCACTCGTGGCGCACCAATGGCTCACAATTTTTCCGCTAGTACCGTGGAAACGGGCGCACCTGACAAAGTTTTCCCAGTGTGATTTATTTGGTGGTGTGCTAAATGCACAATGCTTTAGGAGGTCTTATGGCAAAATATATCGTAAATTCCCATGTTCAAGCATTTCTATAGAACAAAAAGGGAAACCAAAAAAGGACAATATTTTGTGAATTCCTTCACATGGTCTCTACGCACTTTTGACACTGTTAGAAATAGTTGCTGTGGAAATATGAAAGGAACTATGTAAATACACATAGATATAGAAATTGAACACGTCAGACAGTCTTCTCAAGCAATTTGCATGCGGGGGTAACTGCTTGAACAATTTCCACATCGAGGTAACCAAAATACGCATTTAGGTTTTGGTTCTAATCAGACGAAGAGTCGTATCGCTCCCTCTCTCTTCCACTCTGTCTATCTCTTCCTCTCTGATGATTCACTACCTCTGTATATAAGTATGTAAGTCTCTCTCTCTCTCTCTCTATTTCTCTTAGTACCTCTCTCAGAGAATCTTGAACAAAGATTCACCTCGCCCAGAACAAACGCCAAAGGAATCATCCCAAATTCCTTTATTGTCAAGAGGCATCCATTGTCAGGAAAAAGTACACCAACTTGATTGAAGCTAGAGAAAGACAGAAGAGAGACATCGCCAAGGACGAAGAGAACCAGAATATCGAGTTATAGCAAGGGAGGAAATTCACCGAGTGTGTAATGTAATAGTGGCAATCAGACACGGATCCACATAGAATGATATAGGTACGGGTTTCAGCACACTGAAAAGCTGGCGTCCAGGCGGCGCTAAAACGGCACACAATCCATTTATACAGGCAGAGATTTCAGCACACTGAAAAGCCGGCGTTCAAGCGGCCTCAAAACAGCGCACAAACCCATTTAACAAGAATAATAACAATTTTATTGGATAAATGTTAATGTAAACTATGAAAGTAATACTGAGTGTTGAAATTTTTCACAGAACACGGACCTGAAAAGAGGGCGGGTGGTCAGTCGACACCCTGAGATGATAAAAAAAACTATGGAGTATTATTTAAACGACAAAACAACGAGTGGTAATATATGACGGTACTTAGCTTAGGTACTCTTACCAAGTAGAGATTTCAGCACACTGAAAAGCTGGCATCTAGGTGGCGACAAAACGGCACGCAAACCTATATGTATAGGTTGGATTTTCAGCAAGCTACGATGATGGCGTTCAAGCGGCGTCAAAAAGAAAACCATTTATATGGATTTCGGCAAACTGGAAACCTAGCGCTCAAGCGGCTGCTCTATTTGGTTCTGGACCTTCAAATAGTTACGCTCAACAAGTGAAAAGAAGCTCTAGAGAGAAACCCAGGCCATACTTTTTTATTCTACTAAACCCCTAAGTTCCATGTTCACTATTTTCATTTTGATTCCGAAAGTGAACCTTTCTAAATATTTTTATTTCACAGTATGCATAGTATAATACACTTAAAGTTTAAAGTATACAAAAAATATTGTTAGAGATCATAATACGGTATCGATAATACGTTAGATAGGTTCATTTTTGTTGTATTACATTCAAACTATAATCAATTCACAAGTTAAACAACAAAACAAGTTACGATCTTTGACAAACGAAAAAGATCCTTTCGAGGTAATAAATAAATAAATGAACAGTTCAGATTTGCAATAGGCCCCTAAAAATGCAGTCTACTTTACAATAGTTCAAATAAAATATTATAATTACAAACAAATACTAAAGTAATTAACAAGAGTCAACAAACTGCCAAAGTTCAAAAATTAAGGGGCATATAGTACACGAAAGATGCAAAGATAAGATTCCTTGATTCATAAGTTGAAAAACTAGCTGAAGTCTGAAGAATACGAAACAAATGAACTTTAACTTTTTCGAATATACTCATTTCAATACAGTATAATTTACAAAGAAAGTAATGCTCACTCCGATTAGTTCAGGAAAATAACATTTTAATTTAAATATGGGACGAGGCTTTAAAATCACCTACAACTCAAAACATCCCTCACATCGACACAACGTTCTATTCTTTGGTTACATTGTCGTCCGTCTAAAAATAATACATCGTTAGTTATTTAGATTGCCGACTTTCATCCTGGGCCCCTAGCCCTACTACACGCTGTTAGCTCTTATTAAAGTAGTTATTCATTGATTGAGCAAATTGAGCTATTGAGCATGGGTTTTCAGATTCTTGCTACTAAGAATTTAAAGTTTAAAGTTACATAACACGCGATTTTAAAACAACGCCTTACCTTCGTTCGTTTGGCTTCTGCCTCCTGTGTGGCGGAATTCGACCTTGCCGCTCTTTTATGCGATTGACTGTCACGGCTATTCTCTTGCACGTCAAAGAACTCTCCTGGATCTTCCACCTGCAATAATAATCATTATTATGAATAATCTTTAATATTAATAAGAGTAGGGATAGAGAAAATTATGTAAAACAGTTGACGCTGATGATTTCAAGAAAGTAGGATTGAGTCACAGTTGGCACTCATGTACATGTAGACAAGCCAACAATCAGTCCTTAAACCATAGCATAGCTTGGGTTGGTTCTAGTGTGGACACCACGGAGAACCAGTTCATCTACCACCTCCATGTCAGAATTAGAAAGAGGTTGAAATGCAATTAAAGAGCAAACACAAAACCCACAATCTTATCATTGATAGCATCAGGTAACCGCTTGTCCGGATCAGAATGGTCCTCCAGAAGTGACCCATCAGTGACTGGAATCGAGTCCTCATCTATCGGTTGCATCTGCACGGAGGGACAGTGCGGTAACTGACGGAGGTGCTCGAGTATACGCGCCTGCAAACAATTAGGAATTATATTGAAGAACAGTCCTAGCTACCTAGCTTGAAGCGTAATATATTTATATTTTATATTGATAGTGTTTGGTTATATAGTAACTTACAAACATAATTTATTCACATGTCACAGACGTCTAAAAGCCAAATATTGGCTAGCAGCTTATACAGGCAATGAACACAATTTGTAGACATGAATGTTAATGTTAGTGTCACATCTAATGAGCAACTAACCCTCTTAAAATGCTGGCGATGTGTTGAGTACAGCATAACCTTACACCATGTATTTCAATTTCATGTAATTGCCCCATAGCAGTAAATCAACTAAGCAATTACCTGTGTATTTTCCAAGTACTGTCTATCGTTCTGATTCGTCATACTACTCGATTGAATGTGCAGCTTGAAGTCCGGTCCAAAATACTCGAAATAGTCATTGTAGGGAAGATCTGAATGGATAGAAGTTAACTTTAAAGCCGTATTGTAACCACTTTGGAAGATTTGCATGTGATACGAATTTACGAATATCCTATGTATCCTTGTTATTTTGGTGCCAGTAAGCCGGAAGCTTCGGACGGGCACCAAATTTTGCATAGGATACACAAGAAATTCGTATCATATGCAAATTTCCCAAGTAGGTACAATACGTCTTTTAATATATATAAAAAGAGTCCACAAAAGTCTGATTCCGCGTACGGAAAAAAATAGTGTTTTAGCGACAATTCGATTTGTGGCACTTTTAATAATACGTATGAAACATGTTACTCCAACCATTTCATTTCCCCTGGAACTACACTTTACATACGGTATCTGGGCACGAAATACAAATTACAACTTACGCTAAATTATACCGAAAAGGACAATGTTTGTTGTTTGTTGTTTGTCAGCTTTTGAAAAGCATACTGGACAACTGGTCCCCAATATTTCAGTGCTGATGAAAGCCAGAATTGAAAAGAAACAAACCAGAAAATAAGTTACAATAAAGCACTTACCATTGGATATCTCCGTGTCCAGTGCCACACTCGTCTCATACGCCCAACACCGACTCACGTTTCTGATCGTGTAACCACCACCTCCCAATAGCATCAGCGGTACGCCGAAGGTTTTGAGGAAAGAAACACATTGCCCATGACCTGAATATAAAGGTGTAACTATAATACACAGACACCAGATAAATCTGAGTTTGTCGCTTGTAATCTACATAAAGCCCCTAGTACAGAAAAATTCACTTCAGCTTAGTCAAATTTTTGTTCTCTACACTACACGTAGATCTATTGCAAATGCAAACAGGAGTTACAATTTGGACAGCAAAAAAAACAATAAGCAAATGATGTAAATATGAGGGAACATAATCGAAAACAATAAAGTAAAGGGCATGCACACGTAATACATAAACCATGTGAAATTGTGAAATACTTACCTTTCAGTGTAAGATTAAAGCATCCGAGTCTATCTCCCGAGAGTGAGTCTGCTCCACACTGCAGAACAATAGCCTCGGGTTGGAAGCTTTCCATTACGCGGCGCATTACAGGGCAGAAAATGCGCTGCAATAAATTAGCTTGGCATTTAGTAACGACCAAATAAATACCTAATTCTCCTACAATGAAACCAAAAATTAACTACGACTAAACAATAAATAAATAAAAGAGCACCCTTCAGACTTAAGACGAAACTCAAAATAATGTAAACAGTCCAACCAAATGCACAGACCAAGGAAAAATCGAAAAAAGATACCTCATAAGAATCATCGTCTATTCCGTCACGGAGTGGGAAATTCAAAGCATAATACTTTCCGGCGCCCGCACCAACATCCTGCAAATCCAGTTAAAGCGAAATACTAGCCTCTTTGGAAAATTTGCATATGATAAGCAAATCCTATGTGTCCTATGCTAATCTTGTACGATTGCCGTGGACGATCGTACAAAATTAGCATATTAGCATAGGATACATAGGATTTGCTTATCATATGCAAATTTTCCAAAGGGGCTAGCATTTCGCTTTAAAGCGAAATACCGGCCGGTTTTTGAAACGCATCGTGGACAACTGCATTCTTATGTATCTATGCGAAATGGGGTCTAATTGGGGTCTATTTTTATGCTAAATAATGCTCATTTGCATATGATGCATAAGAAAGCAGTGGATGCGCGATGCGTTTCAAAAACCAGCCCGTATTTCGCTTTAAGCAATGAAACCAGAAATTAACTATGGCACGGAATGAAGAGCAATAGAAATATAAAAATCCGCATACACTTTTTTTACCCATAACCTAAAGGGCAACGCGCGAAATAAGTCACGACCGCTTTCAAGCATTTTAAAAGAAGTCTCTGTAAATTATTCTACATAAGGCTAAGGAGCCGAAATATACTCCAGTATTACTTCATTACAATTATATTTTATTTCGCAAGAATACCTATTTGTCCTTATCGTTCTCATATTATTATTATTATCAACTGATTTTACTCACTCATTTTCGCATCTCGTTTTATTACAGAGAATATGATAAGCCTATTAGTCCAATCCTATTCAACTACGCGTTAGGAGTAACTAAAAAAACTAGCATACATACCTTAATATCCCCCGTTCCTGGAAAGTATTCCCCATATTTATGGAAAGAGCAGGTCATCACACGGTCGGTCGTGTAAAATGCTTCTTCAACCCCATCACCGTGATGAATGTCAATATCCACATAGAGGACACGCTAAAAGCAAGAAGCGGATAATAGGGACGGGACTCGAACACGGGTCTTATGTGCTAGAGACAGAGACGAGAACTTTTCCATTGAGCCAGTCTAACAATTAGTCTAGGCCGCGGCGGGGCCGCTTAAATGTTCTCCAATTTTTTTCAAGCACATCGCTTTGCGCGAGAAACTGAAATTGAACCAATCACAACTAACTCACACAAAAACATCATAAAATCCGAGGGTAAATTCGTAAATTTTTCAAAAGCCAAGCCATAAACAACGGCTATACCGAGAACTGGAAGCAACTAAAATACACTAATATTCACAGTACCTTGTGATGCTTCAGCAGCTCGAGAATCGCGAGAACAATATCATTGGAATAGCAGAATCCACTGGCTTCGCTCTTCTTCGCATGGTGCAGTCCGCCCATCCAGTTCACAGTAATGTCCGCTTGCTTGCGATTCAACTTCGCGGCGGCACCTGTCAGGAAAACACAGTTAAATTGTCTAGTTTGGTTATCGCTAAATACTGTATTTCCAGTTCTTTTACTTGCAAAATGATACTGATACATCACTCCACAAACGCCGATATAGAGCCACACACAAAGGGAAAATATTGGGAGTAAGAGTAAGGAGAAAATATGATGCAAAAAGATAAAGAGGAAAACTCGATATGTAAGATCACGTGCTCATAGAGGCACATGGCACATCAATGATAGTCTTTTCAGATAACACAAACGGACACACAAATTATCGAATGTACACAAACATAATTACCAGGAACAGAAGCAAATGTGTGGTTAACAAAAAAAACTAAGAACTAGCATCACAACAAACTAAACACAGAGTCAACTTACCAAGTGAGCCACCACAACTGAGTTGGCAGAATTCGTAAACTCCATCGAATACGGGGCAATCCTCGCCCACGTTGAAGCGTTGCATCTGTTTGTTGTAGTCGGACATATTGTCGGGGCGAATGCTTCGCAGGAAGTTCATATAGTCATCAGAGTGATACTTGGTCATCTCTTCAAAAGTGGCAGGCATGGGACGCTAGAATGATTTAATTAAAAGATTCAGTTCATGCACCATAACACGTTACGATCCTAACTTAATAAGTACAGAACACCGATGCACCGGAACTGGAAATAACCGAAGATATTATGCACATAATTTTGGTGAGAGCATTAATTAATAGGTGTAAGAATCGACACAACAGATCATAAGACTCACGCAGACTTCCATTTTTCTGTACAAACCGTAGTTCAGAAGGAGGTTATGGGTCATGCGTATGCGATGTGGCTTCATGGGATGTCCTTGCCCATAGTAATAATTTCCAACGTCACCTATAAATAGTTTTCGATACTCGAAAGATATCTCGATACTCGAACCATAGCGGATGAAAAACGAGGCTTAGGGCCCTTAACAATAATATTCATTTTCTCGGGGACTCTGGTCCCACATATGCCGCTGTAGTCAATCGGCTCCAAAAACGGGAGGTTTCCCTTATGGAAACTCCCACTAGGCCCCCACCTATGGTTTGCAAAAAGCAGTGTTTGGATAACAATAACAATCCGAACACTTCTTTCCGCATTCCACCTTCTCCCCAAATCACCTAAAAGATCCGGCTGTCTCTGACAAATTATCTTGTATTTCTTTTAATGCTCACTCAGCCGTATCTCGCAGGCATAATAGGAAGTATGTAATTGAACTTATGACTCGTAAGAAGTTATATTCTGTTATTGGTATTTCAGAAACGTGGCTATCCTCTCTGATTCATCATATTTTAGACCCCTCTAATATTACTGTGTTTATCGTGTGACCGTTCTGACGACACTCGTGGTGGTGGTTGTGCTTTGTTGATTGATCGAAATTTACCATCCGTTAGCGTGTTTATTGGTACAGTTGAGCGTACAAACATATGTATTGTTGATTTGCATGGCAGTTCCGACATTGTGCGTTTGTTTTTATGTTATCGTCCCCCTGATTGCAATTAGCTGAAACTTCGGCCTTTTTCGATTTTTTGAAGAACATTATTAGTTAGGGATTCGAATGTTTTCTTCGGTGATGGAATTTTCGGGTTTATGTGAAGGATGATTCTCTAGACTTTACTGGTACATTTTGTTCGTTGTTAGAAGATTTTCTCATGCTTAATAATTTGCACTTTCTTAATTTGTCTGCTACGTTTACTAGAAGCAACTACATTCTCGATGTTGTGCTTAGATTCTCCAGAATTGTTGAAATAGTTCAGGTGTGTGCTCCTGTTGGAAAAAGCGACCATTACAGCGTGACCTGCAATATTATTGTTGATTTACCGCCAGAAACCAAGACCGTTAAAAATGTGAATTTTGACTCTGCTGATTTTGAAAAAGCCATGCATTTAATTGCGTCCTCTGATTTTCATCTTTTTTGTTCTCCAGATACCTCAATTCAGGATGATTATGATTGCTTCTAAATATTATCAAATGTTCTCTCGAGTTTTCCCTTCCATCGGATTCATATGATTTTAATACTTTGCCTCGCATTTGTGTTCCTTCTCATATTGCTAGGGCGAAAGCGCGTGTCGAAAGTGATTTGGAACAAATTCAAATACCCGGTGGCAAGAAAGGTTTGAACGGTCTGACAAGCGCTATCGTTCTCTTTGTAAAAAATTTGAATCAAGTATTGAGCGTAGAGCTGTCTCTTCAAAGACCAAGCATTTCTACGCGTATCTCAATTCGAAGACCAAGGGCCCAGGGCATCTCCAGAGGTTCGAATCCGGATGTCCCGGTGAGTTTCTAACTGATGATAGTGTCTCTGAGTGTTTGGAAGTATTTTATTCGTTTTGATTAGATGACGATGTCCTCTTCCTCCTTTAGCTCGCAAAAATGTAATAGAGCTTTTGAGGATGAACTGTTCACTATTTGTTCCGTTGAGAATGCTATGAAGAATTTAAGCCCAAGAAATCTCTTACTCCTGAGGGTATTCCTCATTGTATTTGCAACTTAGTCTGTACTGTTCCGTGCTTGTAAACTTTTTAACAAATCATTTCTTACGGGAGAGGTTCCAGGGAATGGCGTCATGCTTTCGTCTCCCCATGATCAAAAAAACCACCCAAGACGCAATCTTAAATTACCACCCGATTTCTCTCACATCATCATTTTGTAAGCCTTTGAGTTAGTTGTAAAATCTAGGCTTACTTGTCACATGCAATTGAATGGTTTCTTGTCTTTAATCAATATGTTTCTTAGGTCGTAGTACAACTTCACAACTTTGTTATGTTTACATGAATGGTTGTCTGCGAAAGAATCTCATGAAAAAGTAGAGTGTGTTTACATTGATTTTGCTAAGGCTTTTGACGTTGTAAATCATCGCTACCTGTTGCACAAGCTTAGAAATTACGGTATCTCTGAACTCATGTGCAACTGGATTTGTTCTTATTTGTCTAATCGTACATTCCAGGTTCGGTATCGTAGTACTTTATCTGATATTTATTCTTGTCATAGTGGCGTTCCGCAAGGTAGCGTTTTAGGACCT